>JAGSMT010001035.1:0-38005 GCA_029286875.1 Lamproptera curius | reverse complement strand
TCCCAACCTAACCAACCAACCCCCAACCTAACCCCAACCCTAATGTCCAATCCCAACCTAACCTTAACCCAACCCAACCCAACCTAAATTTAACCCAACCCAACCTAACCCAACCTAACCCAACCTCAAACCTAACCCAACCTAACCTAACCTAAATTCCAACTTCCAAACCCAACCCTAACCCAACCCAACCCAACCCCAACCTCTAACCTCTTAAACTTAACCCCAACTTAACCCCTAAATTAACCTAACCTAACCTAACCCCAACCCCCAACCTTAACCTAACCTTCAACCAACCTAACCTTAACCCAACCTCCCAACCCAACCCAACCCAACCCAACCCCTAACTCCAACCCCAAAATCCCCAACCTAACCTAACCTAACCTAACCCAACCCTAACCCAACCCAACCCAACCTAACCCAACCTTAACCTTCCAATTCCAACCCCAACCCCAATCCCAACCCCAACCTTAAACCCTTCCAACTTTCCAATTTCCCAACCTTAAAACCTAACCTTCCAACCCTAACCCAACCTTAAACCCAAAATTTCCAACCTAACCTAACCTAACCCCAACCCAACCTTAACCCAACCCAACCTTAACCTAACCCAACCTTAAACCCAACCTAACCCAACCTTAACCCAAAACCTAACCTAACTCCCAACTCAATCCTAACCTAACCCTAACCTTAACCTAACCTAACCTAACCTCCCAACCTCCAAATTCTCCAACCTAACCCAACCCCAACCCCTTAAACTTCCAACCTTCCCAACCCAACCTAAATTTAACCCAACCCAACCCAACCTAACCTTAACCTAACCTAACCCAACCTAACCTAACCTAACCTAATCCCAACCTAAACCAACCTAACCTAACCTAACCTAACCAACCTAACCCAACCCAACCTTTAACCTAACCCAACCCCAACCTAACCCCAACCCTCTCCAACCTTAACCTTAACCCAACCAAACTTAAACCTCCAATCCAACCTAACCCAACCTTAACCCAATCCCCAATCCTAACCTAACCCAAAACCTTAACTTAAACCTAACCCAACCTCCTAACCCTAACCTAACCCAACCCCAACCTAACCCAACCCAACCTAAACCTTAACCCCAAACCCAACCCAACCCAACCCAACCTAACCCAACCCAAACCCCAACCTAAATTCCCAACCCTTAACCCAACTTAACCCCAACCTAACCCAACCTAACCTAACCCCAACCTAACCCCAAATCCCCAACTCTGGAATCCCATCCTAACTCTAACCTAACCCAACCCAACCTAAATCACAACCTAACTCAACCTAACCCAATCCCAACTCAACCTAACCTAACCTAACCCAATCCTAACCCAACCCAACTCTAACCTAACCTAACCCCAACCTAAACCTAACCTAACCTAACCTAACCTAAATCCTAACCTAACTCAACCAACTAACCCAACCCAACCCAACCTAAATCCTAACCCAACTCTAACCTAACCCAATCCCAATCCCTAACCTAACCCAACCTAACTCAACCTAACCCAACCTAACCCAACCTCAACCTAACCTAACCTAACCTAACCTAACCCAACCGCAATTCAAAATCCAACCTAACCTAAATCCCAATCCTAACCTAACCTAACCTAACCCAACCTAACCTAACCTAACCCCTTAACCCCAACCTCTAACCTAACTTTTTTTTTTTTTTTTTTTTTTTGCCGTTGAAAATCCAGTTACGGACTCCCCGCCGCGAGGGGACAGTGATATGTGGGGCTCCCCGGGCCAAGATGAGCGCAGCCGGTATACCCACCAAAACCAACGGTTGTTCCTTTCTTGTCGCCAGCGGGCTGCGGGCGCTGATGACAGTCTTCGGCGACCCCGCGCGACGTGGCCCTCGCCTCTTCGCCTTCTTCTCACTGGTGTTGGGACACCCAACGCCGCTTTTAGGCGCCGTGCCGAACAAACAGCACGGCGCTCCTCTTGAGCCTCTTCTGGGCGGCGGGCACCCTCTGCCGGCCGCCCAGGGCCCAGTGTCAGGGGGAAGGCGCGTACGCCAACCTTCGGCGCCCTGGCCTTCTGCGGATAGCCAGGCGCCTTGGCCTCCCCTGTCCCTTCCGCGGCCTCCTTCCGCATTATCACGTCCTCGCAAAAGCGTTGACGGCGCCCCACGACTCGCTCTTCAGCATCCCGCGTACTACAGCAGGGAAGCAGTTGTCGCCCCACGATTAATACGCAGCTCTCGGCGTTGCCGACCCAGGCCAGCACTCTTCCAGCGTGCTGGGTCATCTTCGGCACACACGCCACAGTGGTGGCATTCTCTGTAGGCTCATTGGCCACGCGGCACAGGGGTACCTCCCCAAACAGCCGTGTCCCGGAGAGTAATTTCTGCGTCGCGGAATGCAAATAGGGAGCCGTCCTCTTTCTAGCCACCACTTTGTTACGGGCGTATGGTTTCTACTGTATGATTTGCCGGCGCTGGGGTGCCCCAGCCGCAACCCCACCTGGTATTGCAAGGGAGCGCACCCGTCTCTGCGCCCTTATCTCTTCTGGGGTTGGCCTGAAGCCTGAGGACCTCGCCTCCTCGCGCCAGAAGAAGAGTGACGCGAGGATTTCGCGCTCAAACGGTGGGCAAGGAGCCAGCCATTAGGGCACGCCGCCGCCTCGCCGGATGGTCCGGTAGCCTGCATGCCCGGATTGCCAACACCCTGAGTTCTCTTCAGCACCGCCGTGCTCTCTTTTGGAGGGTGCTCAATGCGGAAAGCCCCTGCGTACAGGTCTCGGCGGACCTGACGACCGGCGTACAGGCGGCGACAGGAGCTGCTGGGTCCTCCGGTTGGGGAGCAGTCTGCCGAGAGTTGCCGCCGCTTCCGCCACTTCCAGGCGCGAGGCGCTCCAAATGGCGCAAAACTTCCATCGGCGGTCTAGGACTAGGTCGAGATACTTCATCGTCGGTTTACCGGTCGACGCGACGCCAACAATTATGGGGCGTCCGCAGGTGGCGCGTTCCGAGGCCCGTAAAGCAAAGGGCCTCGGATTTCGCGAGCGCCACCTCTAGGTCCCAGCTGCCGACGCGCCCAATAACTTGAGACCCCGCAGTGGCGAGAATGCAGCCTCAGAAAATTGGCGCTGCCGAGGTGACGAGGGTGTCGTCCGCGTAACAAGTGACGTCGACACCGATATTGCCGCCACGTAGCAATCAATCAATCCAACGTTCCACAGAAGCGGTCCCAACACCGACCCCGTGGAACTCCACGACACCTCGATGGTCCGGATCTATCTTACACGGGAACTGACACGTCGATGCGACAGGTAGGCCCTGATCACCCTTTTGTAGGCAGGGAGGCACCCCGTGGTATCGGAGCGCTTCCTTTACGCAGGGGCCCAGGGCAGGTGTTATCGTTACGATGTCGAGACACCGCCGGCCAAAACACCCTCACCTGGGACACCGCATCCTGCGTCAGGGACCCGACCCAGCACCGCGTGGACGGTCGACTGGCCCTTGCAGTTTCATACTACCTGCCAGATTTGGGACCGACGTTCAGGTGCTGGACGATGCGGGCCGCCACGATTCTCTCAAAGAGTTTTCCCACATCGTCCAACAACACGATCGGCCCAGGCGGAGGGGGCGAGTCTGCTGATCGCCCTCCTTGAATGAGGACGAGTCTGCCTGTCTTCCACCTGTGGTATTAAGGTTTGAGCCAGACAGGTAGAAAACATCGCCCCAATCTGGGCTCAGGGCGCCCTTCTAGGGCCAGCGCCAGCGCGCGTCCTGGAACGCTATCGTATTCCGGGGCGGGTGTTTGCCCCTCATTTTAAGAAGGCTGCATCAACCTCCTGGCTGACTTGGCGCTTTCCGGGACTGGGTCGACCTCATCCGTGCCATTTAGACCATCGAAGGTGCCGTGCTCCTCTCGCTGGGAATAAAGCCCTCGGCGATCGCCGCGCTCAACCGCGGCGCCAGACTCTCGGTGAGTGGGGCCCAAGGACGAAGCCTGTTCATTACCATTTGTAGCCGCCCCCATGATCATCGTCCAGCGCCATTTTCTCTAGCCGCGGCGATCGCCTCGGCTATTCCCACTTTGAGAGCCATCTTTGCTGCTGAAAGAGGGCGAGCAATTCGGCCCAGGCCGGGTTCTGCGCCGTCGTCTCGACAACGGGTGTATTGAGCCGCGCCGCGATGCGTAAGCTCACGCATCGCGGCGATTTCGGATCCCACCAGTACACCTGGCGTCGAGGGAGACGTTTGCCCGGACATCGACGCGTCGCACACCTGGCGACATTGCGCCGTCCCGGAGCCATTGCGCCTCCCCTCCACATCAATAATGTTGGGCGCAGAAACCCACGACTGCACTATTGCCGCCCTCCTTCAGTAGCGCGCCCGGTTCAGGCTTCCGAGGCGCTGCACTCTGGGGCCGTCGTCCTCGGGTCCGGCCAGGCCGGTATAGGTAAATTAGAAGGGCGGAGACCCTGAATCGGATGTAACGATGATCCGACAGGGTCTCGATGCCTGTCAACACCTTCCAGCCCTCAGAGCCCTGGCGTGAGCCAGGCGGGGCTAGCTAAAAGATACATCAACGATCGACCTGCCCTGCCTGCACATGCGTTTACCGAACCCCTGTTTAAGACCGACAGCCCGACCTCCAGGAGTCACTCCTCCAGTGTGTACTTCCCCGTGCGTCTGCTGCAGGTGAACCCTAAGCCGGTGATTTGCTGAGATCCCTGCGACCAGCATATTAGGAAGGGTCCGGTAAGCGGATTGAGGACCCCAGTCGGTCTAGGTAGCCCTCGTGTCGGCGAGAGATCTGCTGGGAGAAAGTAAGCTGAACAAATTCACAATATCTCCCAACAGAGCGCCGACAGCCTGACCTTTCTTCACGTCCTCGGTTGAGGGGACCCCGCAGTCCTGCGCAGAGACCACTGCCGCAGGTCGACAGGCCTCAAATTCAGTTATTGCTGGGGAACGTAATACGGTTCCGGACATCACGGCCACTCTGACCGACCACCGCGCTGCTCTTCCTGAAACAAGAGGTCCTGAGCTCTGGCAGTGGTTCAGATTTGTCTGCAGGACGCTCAGCGTGGCCATCTTTATTGACGGCCATTTGAGTCCCCTCAGCCGAAGCACTGGGCTTGGGGCACCTGGCTTCAGGCTTCCAGGCCTCACTTTGCTCCTCCGCCTCCCTGTCGGGTTTGGTGGTGCAGGCGGCACTGCCCAACTTGTGGCCAGTTGGCTTTGTTAGCCGCGGCGCACAGGATGGTGGCGGCCTCGCAGCTCTGAACTGCGGCCCAGCGGTCATTAGTAGTAACAGGCACCGCTGCGGTCGACGCCCGCATGACACTGCTCCGCCATGCGCCCTATTTCAGGCACCGAAGCAGCGCATCGGACGCCGCAAGAAGCCTGATCTGCACCGAGCACCACCCGATTAGAGGCGCCTACCACGATTATTTTTTTTGGTGCATGCACAGGGCAGCTCATCATTACTCCACCGAGACCGGACCGGTCCCATGGGGATTTTCCGACCTTTACGGAGGTGACTGGAAGGCTTTTTGCGCTACTGCCTCAGCTACCTCTGTCTTTTGTGATTGAATCATCCAGGCCCGAGATGCGAAGATCTGTGCACTTTTCGCCTGGAGACAGTTGTTTCTGGCCAACCAATTATGTAGCTTTCTGCCAATTGGCTGCTTCTTCCACTGGCGGCCCCTGAACCTGAATCTGCCTCCCTGTTGCCACATGGCGGAATGGAAAGGCCTGATGTGATATCCTCCAGTTTACCTTCATTTTTGCATCTTGAGGATAAAATGGCCGTGACCTTTTCAGCTGCGCCCGGCCGGGTAGCTTGATAACTACAGCTGACGAGCTAGGGGCCCAAGTTTTTCGGAACCCTTTGTTGTTGGCTCACTTTGGGGCCAGTGCTAGGCTTGGCCAGTTTATTTGGCAAGGTCACCAGTGTCCACCCATCTGTGGACCGCCCTGGTGCCGCTGTTGCTGCCACTTGCGGGGCGCTGGTCGCAACTTGCCTCGGTTGCCTGGGGGCTCTTTTTTTCCCTTCTTGGCCTTTCCTTTTGGGAAGACTTGTAGCCCATCCTTCGGCGTCGTAGTTCCTTTTGCCGCCATGCCACCGGCGCTGCACGTAGCGGGGCAGCAGGGGCAGGCAGGGCAGCTGGGAAGCAGGGGCAGGGCAGCAGGCCTCACCATCGTAGCAAACGTCGGGGCTGCCCGTTTATCGGCGGCCAGTGAGGATGAAGCCGCTTCTCCGGTGAGGCGGTCCGCGATGTCGTCGCGGGTGAGCCTGAAAACATAGGCCCAATTATGTCCACGATGAGTAAGCTGAAGCATCTGTTCGGACATCGGTTGGCAGTCCTCAGCGTGGACATCTCCTACTGCGGCCCTCAACCGCCGGTTTTCTCCACTTCCAGAGGCCGCAGACGCCGCACCTCCTCCTCAAGAGCCCACCCTCGCTACTAAGGCTTTTTTGTCAGCCGAGTACTCTGTATCTCGGCTGACTGGTGAGGGTTGATGACATTCAATTGACCGTTTTACGGTGAGGAGCACCAAGGGCACGCACGTAGTGCCTTCAGGTCGCCGATCTTTTGGCAACCTGGGATGATGCTCAGATTTCGAGCGCCATCTCGAGAATCCTCCGCCGTTAAGTATCCTCCACGGCCTCGCCCCTCCGAGCGGCTCGACTACTCTTCGAGCGTGCGGTCCTTCGCACGCCTGCCAGCTCTCTGGGCCTTCCTCGTTTTGACAGCAGGACAAGGCTGCGGTAAAGTCCTGCTGGCTGCCGCTCGACCGCGATCTTGAAGTTGTCAGTACATGTTTTGCCAGCACCGCGTTCGTCCCGTGGCAGTAAGGAGACGAGGGTTGTTCATCGTCATCCCCTCTGCCGCCAGCAGCTTATGCGTCGGCTGTTCTTCTTTCGCCAGAAGACTCAGTTGGAGTGCCGGCTGTGTCCTCCCTGGTGCGCTTCCTGAAAAATTTCAGGGAAATCTCATGCCTCACTACTGGAGAGCCGTGGCCCTCACCTGGTCCGCTACAGCGCCTCTTGTACCTTTATTCATCGGAGTCCGTTTTCTCGCCAAGTTCGTTTTTATTTAAAGTTTCTTTCCTGATCGGTATGATTTTGTTATCCATTGAAACCCCACGAATAATAGGTAATGAAGTCCACCGGGCCAGGGATCATGTAGCACCGGTAACTTAAATACGCCTGGGGGCGGGAAGTTCGGTGGTGGGTTGCTAATGGCTGGTGTATCGTTCCAGCCGGGTTTTGGTGAGCAACCTGACGCCACGTACACAAATGCCGAGATCACCCAGTTTTGTAGAGAGGTTGTCTCTCGCGGTCCGGCCAATGAAGGTAGGACCTCAGCACTGCTGCAGGCCGCGAGACGTGATCCGAATACGACACCACGACAGGCCGAGAGATCGCTCCGGTAAGCCCGGCAAAGCCGAGGCAATACACCGAACGAATCACACTGTCCCTCCGGGACTTCCATTCATACATCTCGCACTTTTCCCTTTGCCCCAATCCCCCACACGCACATTCATACCTTTGCTCTTCATACCTTTTTGTTCTTCACATCACGGCTTCCGGCGAGGCTCACGCACTCTGCAGGACTGCTCGCATCTCGTGTTCCCTCTTAACAAAGAGGGGCACAGGAGCGAGGGTCTGAGGCTCCGCCAACAGGCTCACCTCGGGGAGCAAATTGCCCTCGCCACATCTCCACCTTAACGGAGCAGACGCGCAATTCCCTGTCAGTTTCTGTCCGCGCCGGCCGAAGCCGGCATTCTCCATATCTGGGGCAGCCCTTTATCGCAACCTGGGGACGCGCCGGATGTGGGAGATCTGACAACCCACACCCCGGAAATCCCAACCTAACCTAACCTAACCTAATCCAATCCCAACCTAACCTAACCTTTTTTTTTTTTTTTTTTTTGTTTTCCCAGGAGAATGATGACGCACGAGTGGGGACTCAGTCTGATTGGCTCGACTACCACTCAAACCTGGGGATAATCATTTTTCAAGAGACATCGCGATTATGTGCATAAGCCACGATGTCTCTGGTGTTTAATGTCCAGTTTTAAAGAGCCATCTCGGCATCGGGAGTAACTCAGTCCGGAATACTTGCAGTCATGTTCATGGAGGGGGAGGCGGTAAGAAGCGGCGCCTTCGTATTCTACTCGCTTTCTTCGGCACGATCCAGCGGCGGCAGCAGCTTCATGTCTCGCTCTGCTATCTCTTTTCGTCGTAACACTTTTCACCAAACGACAGCCGCCTCCCCATATTTTCTCTGCTTTGTTACTGCCTCAACTACCGTTGGTAAGTCCAAGATTCGACTAACCAGTTGAACCAGTGGGAGTCTCCATAGGGCCCCACGCTTGACATTCCACCAGAGTATGATGAGCTGTATCGTCCTGGTTATCGCATCTATGACAGGCCGGGTGTCGGTTCTCTGCCTGCTATCCGGTGAAATTCCCCGAAGCATCCATGTCCGGTATGACCTGCACCAGACGGTACGTGGTGCTACATCCGTGCTTCCGGTGCAACCATACACTGTTTCAGGTGGAGACGAATCGCTTCGACTGTAGACTTGCTCTGTCACGGGTATTAAGAAGCTCCTCCAGCCACTTTCTTATTTATTAAGCCCTTTTGTCTGCCGCTGTATTCATGGGCATTTCCTGACGGCTCTTCCGCATGTCTTCGGCCAGTAGTTCAACGACAGGAAATAAGCATATATATGCCAGGGCGGGATCTGCAGCCAGGAGGTTGCTGTCCAGGACACTGTACGATACCCTTCTTATTGTCCGCTGATCGCAATGACAGCGTTGTGGGCGTTTTAGTAGTACTTTGTTCCTCTTGTTTAGTTTTTTCCGCTCAGATGGGGGCCCCGTATAGGGCCATACTTGATAATGTTTGAGCACAGCTTTCTTGTGCAGGTAAGGCTGGGGCCCTGAATTCGGGCAGTATGGCTTAGTGTGCTGCCAGTTGCCCAATGAAGTTTTGGGAGCCATCTCGTGAAGTGGGCGTTGAAGTTCCACCTGTTATTCATGACAGCTTCCAAATATTTCATTTGGTCCTGAACTGTATGACTCCACCCATTAAAGGAACATGCGCATTACGCGGGGCAGTTTCTTTCGATCTGTGGAAGAATAGTACCAGACCTTTCCAGGGAGACCTCAGCTCCAGTTTGGCGATACGCTGATGGTTGTGTCGCATATTGTTTCACCCTTTAAGAACCTCCTGATAACTCTTCCCCGGCCGTGACGAGGGTATCATCCGCGCAGCATATTACGCTGGCCCATCAGGAGTGACCTGTAGCCAGTCATACCTCATACATTCCAAAGTAGGGGGCCCAGCACAGAGCCCTGTGGAACTCCAGTTTCGCATCGCACGACGGCAGAGGCCGGCCGGTCCCTCCCCAGATGATGGATCGATCGATGATAACTGCCACGATATTCTGCAGGTACGAGGACCTGAAAACATCGTGGAAGTTTCCTGATTGTCTCATGCGGTAGACTGTTAGCTGCATTCTTTATGTCCAACGAGACGGCAAGCATTACGTCTCCTTGTCCTACAGCCCTTCAAGAAGGCTATCTTGAGTGCCTTCAGCATCGATGGTGGGACTGTCCAGCCCTGAAGCCATACTCGCGCACGACAGGCAGGGTCCAACCTCTTCCAGTGTTTGATGAGACGAGAGTTGAGTGGCTGGAATATTTTTCCAATCTCATCCTAGTAATACCAGGGGCCGAAAGCTGAGGGACCGTCAGGCGATCGTGCCCATCCTTCTTCACTAAGAGGTGAGTCTTCCTTCTTTCCATACTTCCGGGAACCGGCCCTGGCGCAGTGCATTCATCCAATAATGGCGCCGGTCACCGATGCCCTCCAGTGAAAGGTATAGGACCCGTCCAGTACACCATCTGGCCATGCCGTCTTCCTACCTCTCAGGCGGCGGATCGCTTCGCTAGCTTCCGTTACCTGTGACTGGCGGACCTCCTCTGTCCATCTGTGTCACCGAGAAAGGCCGTCATTATAGGAGGCTGTGACCGGACGATGCTGGAAAAGCCCAGCCAACCACTTTGTCAAGGAATGTGGCATCTAGAGTCTCAAGGACTGGCTGAGCGTACCTAGTTTTTCCTCGCATATCGCATATGCCCCTATGATCCTTTATTTAGGTCCTCGAGGATCCTTCTACCGCCTGTTCCTTCTCGCCAGGCCAATCATGAATTGGAGCCGCTCTTTGCATCACGGTAGACAACAACAATTGATCCCCTTCTTAGTAGCATCAATGATGTTCTTCGAGTAGCGTCCCGGGCCCGCCGCGCCCTGGCACTGACCGTCCGGTTTCCACTCTCGATGTCCACCATACACAGCGGCGAAGTCGCACAGCCTGCCGTCGGACCCTCGGCATGGCGCATCGCATATTGTAGACATATCAGTTCTGATTGTTTTAGCCATTTCTTCAATATCTCTGCGA
Source organism: Lamproptera curius (assembly GCA_029286875.1). Taxonomy (NCBI): domain Eukaryota; kingdom Metazoa; phylum Arthropoda; class Insecta; order Lepidoptera; family Papilionidae; genus Lamproptera; species Lamproptera curius. The sequence continues at coordinate 27,550 of JAGSMT010001035.1, read as the reverse complement.
CCAGCGATCCAGCGTCTCATAATCATTGCTTCTTTGGCTAGGTCCGGATTTAGTTTTGAGACCCATCGAGGCAGCCGACTAGGTTACCATCCTAGTTGGTGTGTTAATGAGATAGAGAATTGTATGTATCTATGATCCGGACAGCAGCTTTAATTTCTCCCTAACACTTCCGTCTCGATCCGTCCTGCAATTGCTGCCGTTGTGGCGACATCGACAATTGATCCGCCCCTTCCACGGACACATGGGTGGGCTAACCTTTGTTGACAACTGTCAAGAGTCCAGATGGGATGGACCAATCAACGGTCAGCCGTCCCCACATCGGTCACATGGCTACCCCATTCTCGTGCTCGCGTTCAGGTCTCCCATGATAATGACAGCACCTCTTGAACTCCAGTGACGGATTGCCTGACCCACAGAGTCCAGGAACAGTTCGTATTCCGCATAATGTCCGTTTGGGGAGAAGTATATTAACTCACGATGACGTACCTTTTCCATTTTGCCACCACATATCCCAAGCCCTCTCTAGCGGGTGGATGGGTCCATGGGAAGTGGTCTGACCATTGCGACTGTTTCATCGATGCTACCAGCCTCCAGTTATCCTCCTGGTAGGCAGTAGGGTTCAGCCACGACCCTAACCAATATCCCATTCATGACTGAAGGGAATAGGTCCTGGGCGCCAGCAGAGTGGTTTAGGGTTACCTGAAGGAAGGTAAGGAGCGGGGCTCAATTCATAGTTCCATTGTATTGTTGACCTCAGTTAGACCCGACCGCCTAATTGAACTCTGGCCAGTCCCTTTTATCCCTTTTATTGAAGGAGTATGCACTGCCAGCCATGAAGTGTCCGACGCTTTCTTCTCAGCATCAGTACATACCGCACATTTAAAGTTTTAGTACAGGAAGCTGCAGCATTGCGTCCTCAGATCCACACCTGCTGGCTAATCCACTTGCCCTTCTCAGACGCAGGCTGTCCTGGTGTGCCCCAGATTTAACCTAACCCAACCCAACCTTAACCTAACCTAACCCAACCTAATCCCAACCTAACCCAACCCAACTCTAACCCAACCTAACCTAACCTAACCTAGTCTCGTCGCCTGTTGTCGAGGACGCCACGCTTAGAAGGCCCAAATTCAAAAATTCGTCAGCGGGTATAAAAAGTGAAGTGACAAGTGTTAGATATCGTTGGATGCGCTCTGTTGTGCCCTTTTCGGATCAGAAAACAGATTTTCAAAAGTGAAAGTGACAAAGTTGTAAGAAAAACCACCTCTTTCAAATTAGTTTTTACAGTGTGTGGCGCTAATTTTTGAGCGACGACCCTACCTTTCTCTATTGGATTCGAGAGCCCCTTGAGCCCCCATGCTCACAGGTGAAGTTTCAGAATTTTCCTGCAAGAAACGGCGGAGAAACTGAAAAACAGCAAAACTGACGTGGCACGTGCCCTGCAACCTGGAAGACTTAGCGCAATTCCACTGGTAGCTACGGATAAAGTGACACGGAGTGAGCTGGGAGTCGCGCTTCGGATCAGAAAGGTTGAGGGAAGGAGATATAGAGCAGTTAAGAAACATAACCTCAAATTTAACTTAAATAATTTTAATTTGTAATGGTTGACACCGCACCAGTTTTTTATTAGAATCCTATAGACCTTTGTAATAGCTATAACTTGTACAAATTTCAGAATTTTTGAGTAACAATTGGCCAAGTTATAGGCAAAAAACACTAAAATTCATACAGATTTGACGTAATTTCAAACTTTTTTTCACTTTTTTGTCTTAATTAAATTTTTTATTTTTATATTTTTATATTATTATAGGCCAAAAATAAATGCTCGCACAGTTATAAATTTTAATATTAGAATCAATAGATCCAAAAGTTATAGCTAATTTAAATTTTGCTTTGAAAATTTTTATAATTGTAAAAAATTTATTGCTTTTTATTAATATTATTATTCGAAATTGTTAACCCATACACACTTTATTATATCTGTAAGTTTCAAAACCAGTAACTATTAGTTTTAGAGATAATTAATTTTTTATAAAATACCGTTTGAACTTAATTTCAAAATTTATTTCTTTTCTGCCACATCGCTTTACTTAGTCACAACCCAGTTCTTTAACTATAATTAGCATTTATTGACTCGCTGCATATACTCCTCCAATACATCGGAGCTGATCACACACAGGCTGGCACAGGGTGCTCCAGCAGAGCAGGTTACATACAGGTGCAAGGTGGTAGTCGTTTTAGTGACCGGACAGGTTGGAGGGCGGAAGGCCTGCCCATGCAGAGCTAAGACGGATTAACGCCAGTCGGAACACTAAGACCGAGATTAAAAACGTTGTAGAGTCAGTAGAACTTTACCAACTGGAAGAAGGAGTCCGAACTGGCTTTAAAAACCGCTGGAAAGACCAGATCAAAGCAGAGCCACATAGCACAGCGCTGCTGACGCCACACGTCAGTGACCAACACTGGGTGGCAAGGATAGAAGAGAACAGCAGGCTGTTGCAATCAAATGCATAAAGAGCTGAAAGACAATCATCTGGGCACAAGGCATCTATACAGGAGGCATACTATGCTAGTGTGATAGCCAATCATAGCGAGAAGTCGCCACTTATGTCAACCGCTGCACTCAATGGTGGTCACCGAAAATCCGGAATACACAGGAGGAAATATTAGAAAATTTGCAACGCGATCGACGCCAAAGAGGGCTGGGTGATGGTCCAAAGGGGTGAGGGGGAAGGCGAAAGACCAGAAGGTAATAATGGGTTTTGGGCACCAAAGAGGAACGCAGTAAAGCGAAGTCTAGATTTGAAGGAGATTCAGACCAATATCGAGAAGCGAGAACAGAGACCCGCTTCTTGATTTCGTGGATGTCATCATGACAATTCCGACGACGATATTGTCAAAGCTCTGAGAAATCAGAATCGGATGTTCTTTCATGACCTCGACGAGGAGGAAAGGTGATTCCATCGGGCACAGAAAGAAGACCAGAAACCCGTAAATACGACCCATATTATCATCAGCGTTCCCCGACTGTATGGCAGAGGGTCATTGGTGGCTGGAAGCGTTCACTGACTAAAGAGTCAGAGCCGAAGACCAGACGCCATTAGTACAGCGTACACGTTGCCTGGCCACAGCCACGGTAAGCGGTTTGCACTGAGTCGACGGATCTTTGCAGCCACCGTGGCGGTCCTCACATGAAGTCGGAGTGTCCTGACCCTGCTGAATAAACCCCCGAGTTGCCGGTAAAACTGTGTCCGTTCAAAGGTGACGACAAGGCGCACAACGTTCAGCCAAGACTGTCCGATACGACGGAAGGGGATTGTTTTAGCCTGCCTTACTCAAGGCATAGCTGCGCGCCAACACTTATCCTTTCTGGCGGTATAGGAGTGTCCAGTGAACATACAAGTACTGATGAGCACCCTTTGGTTATACGACATATAAAAATACTGTATACTGTAAATAAATATGTTAAATATAAAATAGATACTAAAATTGCTATAACTTGTATATATATAAAACTGTGTAACTAAAAAAGATAGATATAGAACATAAATTGAAATTGTATATATATAAATATAGGCAAAATTATTATAATAGACTTTAAGAAAAATATTAATGCAAAAATTGTTTTACAAATAATATAAGGTAGATTTAAGTAAATTGTCATAATAGATTTAAGAACATATAAGTGCAAAAATAGTAAACAAGTAGTTATAAGATAGATATAAGAAAATTGTAATATTCTAATCTAAGATAAAAACCGAAATGCAAAATTGTATATACAAGTAGTTATAAGATAGATATAAGAAAATTGTACATTGTAACTAAGAGGAAAATTGAAAATGCAAAATTTATACAAGTAGTTATAAGATAGATATAAGTGAAAATTAAAATAAGATGTTGTGGTTTACATGAAATTATTTACCCTGTGTTTAAAAAATTGAAATAAATAATAAACAAAAGATAGGCTAGGATTAGAATAGAGTAATGTAGCTGAATCCCACCCAGAAAGCTGTGATAGATGAAGAATGTAAGAAAGACAGCATGAAGAATGGAAGTACGAGAGGAATGATCATGAACTGGAAAAGAAAAGAGTATCAGTAAAACACAGGCTCCGGACCCAGTATGCTGGAGGTAGTCCGAGAAAAAAAAAAAAAAAAAAAAAAAAAACCTAACCTAACCTAACCTAACCCAATTCCAACTCAACCTAACCTAACCTAACCTAACCTAACCTAACCTAACCTAACTCCTTTTTTTTTTTTTACCGTGGGAATGTTTACGCATACCCGTCCTCGCGGGGCAAGACGGGTTATGTCGGACCCGCACCGACTAAAACCACTAATGTTGTTCCTCCTGACGTTTTAGGTGGGGGTCACAGGCACGTTTTGCACTCATCTGCAACCCTTACTCAGCGCTGGCCGCCGAAGTGCCCCATCTCGGCCTAACGGCCATCTGCGCCCTCTGGGCGCGGCCGGAATCCGCGCCCTTCGTCTCGGCCTCGTAGTATTAGTAACAGATTCCCCGAATCTGTTATCAGGCTATGGGAGCTAGGAGTTCCCTGACCACGCAAGGACCAAACTCCTAGTCTCCTGTGCGGCGGCTCAGAGATGTTAAGCCCGCTGCCAGCTCCATTTCACGCAGAAGGAGGAGAGATCGACGACACCATGCCGAATGTCCCCCTCCCACGGCTCCCCTCCACAACTGCATCAGCGGTGTGTGCCCCGCTGAGTCAAAGTGAACACCGAAACCCCTCACCCCGAACACGATCCTGCGTCAGGGACCCGACCCGCACCCGCGTGACGGTCGACCGGCCCTTTGGGCCATACTGCCACCCGCCAGATTTGACCGACGTTAGGTGCGGGATGCGGGCCGCCCGATTCTTTCAAAGATTAAAATTCCCCAACCCAACCAACAACCCAATTTCCCAACCTAACCAACCTAACCCAACCCAACCCAACCAACCTAACCTCCCCCTCCCAACCAACCAACCTAACATTTTGTTAAAACCTCCCATGATCGGCTGAACAACAGCTTGCCCAGCAGAGCAGGTTCACGGGCGGAAGCTTTTGTGACCGGACAGAGAGGCGAAGGCCCGCTTTCAGAGCCAAAACGCAGATCAATGCCGGAACACAAGACCGGTTAAAAACGCCGTGGTAAGCCAGAACGCCCCAAACGGGTAGGAGTGAACCTTAAAAACCGCTGGAAGACCAAAAAAAGAAACCAAACGCTGCTGACGCCACATCGACCAGTGAGACCAACACTGGGTGGAGATCGGGAAACAGCGTGGCACAAACAAATCAACAATTGAAGATCTCAAAGAGACAATCAAACGCACAAGGTGACCAAAGGAAGTACCACCATGTAGTGGACGGCCAACTGGGAAGTCGCCCGCAGGCCCCCGGCACCAAATTTCACCAAAAACCCGGAATAGACACGGGGAAAATTTGGGAAAATTAACGGATCGACGCCAAAGAGGGCGGGGAAGGGTCCAAAGGGGTGAGGAAGGGAAAGACCAGAAGGAATAAGGGTTTCCGGCCCAAAGAGGAACAAGTAAAGGAAGTTAGATTGAAGATTCGACCCTACGAGGAAGGAAGAAAGAGACCCGCCGACCTAGATGTCATCAAGGTTCGACGACGATATTGTCAAAACCCGAAAATCAGAATGGTTCTTCACGACCCGAGAGGAGGAAAGCAGGATCTCCAATACAGAAAGAAGACGAAACCCAAATACGACCCATATTATCATCAGGTCTCCCGACCTTTGGCAGAGGGTCCGGTGGCTGGAAGGGGTTCACATCGACCTTCAAAGGTCAGGCCAAGACCAGACGCCGTCCAGTGCACACGTTGCCTGGGCCGGCCCGGTAAGGGTTCCGACTGGTCGACGGATTTTGCAGCATGGCGGTCCGCCATCCGGAGGCCACCCCTCCGAAAAACCCCCGAGTTGCCAAACGTGTCCCGTTCAAAGGTGGGACGAAACGCACAACGGTTCAAAGACTGTCCGATACGACGGAAGGGACGAGCTGGGCCCGCTCACTACAAAGCTAGGCCCAATCCTTTCGGCATGGAGGCTTGGGAAGACAAGGGCATTGATACACCTTTTGGACATAAAAAAACTTTAGTAAATAAAATGAATATAAAAAATAGATACTAAAATTTTTTTTTATATTAAAATTTTAAAAATAATAAGAACATAAATTTAACGATCAAAGAGTTGAAAAAATGTAAATCAAAATTGTTTTAAAATAATTATAAGGAGATTTAAGAAATTTCAAATAGAAAGAAAAAAATGAAAAAAAACAAGAGAAAAGATAGATATTAAAAAAATTGTAATTTAATCTGATAAAACCAAACAAAATTGTATACAAGTGTTATAAGAAGATATAATTTGGGAATACAGATCTAAGAAAAAAAAAGAAATAAAATATTAACAAGTGGATAAGATGAATAAGGAAAATTGTAAAATAAATGTCGTTATGTTTTGTTTTTAAGAAATTATTTACCTTTTGTTAAAATTGAAATAAAAAAAACAAAAAAGATAGCCGAGATTAGAATAGAGTAAGCTGGGAACCCACCCAAAAGTTTAGATAGATGAAGAAAAAGAAAAGACAAAGATGAAGAATGGAGTAGAGAGGAATGAAGCGAGAAATGGAAAGAAAGGATCCTAAACCGGGCCGGGAAATTGGTCAGGTGCCAAAAAAAAAACCCAACCCAACCTAACCAACCAACCCAACCCAACCTAAACCTAACCAACCTCCTTCCCAACCCAAATCCCAAAACCCCCTCCCCCCCCCCCCCCCCCCCCCCCCCCTCCCCCCTCCCCCCCCCCCCCCCCTCCCCTAAATTTAACCTCCTCCTCAAACCTCCCCTTCCCCCCTCCCTCCCCCCCCCCCCTCCCCCTCCTTTCCCCCCTTCCCCCTCCCCCTCCCTTTCCCCCCCTCCTAAAGGGCCTCCTCCCCCTCCCCCTCCCCTCCCCAACCAACCCCCCAACCTAACCTAACCCCCAACCCAACCTAAAACCCCTCTAACCCAACCCAACCAATCCAACCCCAACTAACCTAACCTAACCCAACCTAACCTAACCCAACCAATCAACCACTCAAACTAACCTTTCCCAAAAACAAAAATAAAAATTAATTACAGCCGACAGCTAGGGGCCTGCTCGAACCCTCTTGTTGCTGTCACTTTGGGGCTGGTGCCAGGCTTGGCTGGTGCTTTGACGGCGCGTCACCAGTGTCCACCCATCCGTGGACTGGGTCCTGGTGCCGCCGTTGCTGCCACTTTCAGGCGCTGGTCGCACCCTGGCCTCGGTTGCTCTGGGGCCTCTTTTCTTCCTTCTTGGCCTTCCTTTGTAAAGACTTGCAGGGGCCCATCCTTCGGCGTCGTAGAGCCGTTTTTGCCGCTGGCTGGGCTACCGGTGCTGCACGTGAAGGGCAGTAGGGGCAGCAGGGCAGCAGGGGCAGCTGGGAAGCAGGGGCAGAGCAGCAGCAGGCTCACCACTGCTGCAAACGTCGGGGCTGCCCAAGTTTACTTTATGCAATAGTGAGGACGTGAAGCCAAGCCCGCAGGGAGGCGGTCCGCGATGTCGTCGCGGTGGAGCTCTGAAACATAGGGCCTACCCATGTCCACGATGAGGCGCCAGCCATCTGTTCGACATCAGGCCAGCAGTAGTCCTCAGCGTGGACATCTCCCTTTACCGCGCCCTCAACTGCCGGTTTGCACTTCCAGAGGCCGCAGACGCCGCACCTCCTCCTCAGAGCCTCCACCGCCACTAGCGCTTTTTGTCAGCGCTGAGTACTTCCGTATCTCGGCCGACTGGGTGGAGCGGCTGATGATATCCACCGACTGTTTTGTATGGCGGAGGAGCAATCTTGGCGCACGCACGTGGCGCCCCTTCAGGTTGCCGGATCTTTTGAGCAACCTGGAGATGATGCCCGATTGAGCGCCATCTCCCTTGCATCCTCCGCCGTTAAGGCATCCTCCTCCACGGCCTTCTGTTCTCCCGGAGCGGCTCGACTATTTCTTCGAGCGCGTGCGGTCCTTTTTTCCGCAATGGCTCTGCTGCCTTCTGCCTTCCTCACGGATAAGCAGGACAAGGTCAGGTAAGTCCCGCTGGTTGCCGCTGCCCGACCGCGATCTTAGGTTGTCGCGTTGGGCGTTTTAAGAAACGCCCAAGTGCCTGTCCTGTGGCAGTAAGGGAGAGAATGAGGGTTGTTCATCGTCATCCCTCTTCGCTGCTAGCAGCTTGCGGCCGGCTGTTCTTCTTCGCCAGAAGACCTCAGCTTGAGTGCCAGCTGTGTCCTCCCTGGTGCGCTTCCTCGAAAATTTGTAGGGGAAACTCGCGCCTTCACCATTGGAGAGCTTAGTCTCCTCACCTGGTCCGCGTGTCTCCCCTTTGCACTCGATTCATCGGAGTCCGTGCCATAATTCGTCTTTTGCTGAATATCAGAATTCCTGACCAAAACAGCGGAGATATCGGCAAAACCATCAACCACGTGTAATAATACGTGCACTTAAAACTGGACAACTAGCGCAATACCAACTACAGCCACGGGTAGCAGTCACGTGAGAGGAGCTGAGCTGTTTTGGATCGAGAAAAGGTGTAGTGAACTCGAGTTATAGACATTTTTGCATTCAAAACATAACCTCAAAAATTTAGACTTAAAATAATTATTTTTCAAAAATATTCATGATAAACTTATTATTTCTTTTGTTGTATCTGATAGATAAGGCAATGTTAACTGTATTCTAGTAAATTTCATAATTTTTAAGTTATAAACCACTGAGTTATAGCCAAAACCATCAAAATTATTAAATTACGTAATTTCAAAAAATTTTTTCACTTTTTTTCTCCTTTCAGTAATTTAAATTTTTTATAATTCCATATTATTATTGCTTAGAAACAAAAGTTCTCTGACGCAAGTACTTCTCTGATCGGAAATGCTAAAATGAGATATACTAAAACTAAAATTTTGTAAAATTTTAAATTCTTTCAAATTGTCTTTACCAAAAATCACTTGTCTTTCTATTATTTTACTACACAAATCTGTTCGTTAACGCTATTAGAACATCTCTTGCACACTACAGTATTCAGATAACATTTGGCTGGACTTACAGCCAAACATTAAAACACCACATGTACCATACACATATATTATAACATCATCATGGACTCACTGACCCTAAGTCAATCAGTCACCGCAGTAGCCCAACAACCCGTGACAGCAAAACAAACACCAATCAGCCAACACCGCTGGAAGAACTACTCCCCAAAACAATAAAATATGGGGCAGATCGTCAGCAGAAGCAGTGCTCATCTTAAGCAAAAAAGCCAAACTACATCTAAGCCCAATCAGGAAATATAAAACGAGAGATAAAAGAGAATAGCGGGCCTCGACAAACTATACCTGAAGTAGGTTAAAGAAAACCGAAATGGATTTAAAAAGGAAAAAGACAACAGGTAAGAATACAAGACCCGGTCAAAACAAACACGGAACCAATTTAGAATGATAAAGGAAAAAGGTGAATGATGAAGGACAAAGGTGAAATGACAGAGAAACGGCAACAGCTTAGCGCAAAAGAGATTGAAGAACAAAATGAAGACAATGAACGAATTAAAAGAGGATGGATGAGCTAAGCCAAAGGAATGGAAGCGAGTAATGAAAGATTAGGGCACACGTATGCAAGTGTGTAGGCGGCGGGCCCTAAAAACGAAAAGCCGGTGAACAGAACGCTTTCACTTCGCTAGTAGTAACTTTAAAGGACGATCAAGAGACCGGTGAAGAAACACAATGATGAGAGTTTATTAAGGAAAGAAGGAGGGTCCTCATAGACAGAGTAAGGAAGCCAGAGACAGAAAAGCAATTCATAGGATGCAGGACAAATCGAGATAGAGATATAGTGAAGGAAAGACTTGGACAAAGCAGGGGGGAAATTGCAGGTGGCAGACATAAACAAGGACCCGCTTGTCATCTTTAAGGGACGGGATGGTTTACAACGGAGAAGCGTTGAAGAGGTACAGGAGCACTTATGAAACCAAAACCGAGTATATTCGACGGACTGAAGAGACAAGCAACAGGTTAGAAATCGATATAAAAGGAAGGCTAGAAATCGCCCTAACAAACCACATTGTCGCTGTAAAGTCTCTCCAGAATTATGGGTAAAAGGCTGGGTGGAGAGGGGAATAGTCCGGGCATCGACATGCAAAGAGGCACGTAGAAGATCAATCTCCTAGTCCAGTGCTCGCAATGCCTCGGCCATGGACACACCAAAAGTATGGCAAGCAAGAAACAGAGGTCTGTTACTGCGCAGGGCCGCATAAAATCTGAGTTCGAGTGATGCAGGATCGACACCAACATGCAAACTGCGTAACCTCAGGGCAAAGAAATGTAGTGCCACAACGCCTTTAGCACAGACTGCCCCACAAGACAAAATGGGATGCATTATTAGTCATTAACAGCGTATTGGTTAAAGGCAAATGATGGGAAGCAGGCAAATCCATCTCCGCACAACCACATAGAGACCATGAATCCATAACCTCGCCCAAATCAACCTACAGCGAAATAGAACCTCGCAACAGACGAGATTGTATTAGAAGCTATGTGTGTGTGAAGCTGACCTTTTAATTCAAGAACCGTACGTGGTGGAAGGGGAGCCGTCAAGGAACTACCGGGGAGTCAGGCTTCCAGGAAACGGCAAAGACAGCAGAAAGCAGCCATACGGTATTAAACCCAGATGTGACTGCTACAGCTCAATTCCCCAAGTACACCACCAACAACACGTGGTGGTGAAGTCGGAACTGGAACTGAAGACTGTGCTAATATCGTATATTTTGAACCAGACCAGGCTGACGACTATCTCGACTCACCCCAGTCGCGCCCCTCAAGGATCTTCAGCCCTGTCCCACCATAGTGGTGGGTATGACTTAACGCAAAAAGCAGGGCGGTGGGGCAGAAAATCTGACAAAAGAGGAGAGACACCATTATAATTTTGTCGGTCAAAACAACCTTCACATCCTCTAAACAGAAGCGGCAGCGGCACCCACATCTAAACAACAAAGTAGGTGGAAAGTGTGTGGCAGGTGATCGGACGTCACTTTCTGCTCCCCTGATCTGTATAGGTAGCGGAGGACTGAAGGTACGGAAGACGTAGTCAGTCTGACCACAACTGCATGAAGTATTCACTCATGAGAAAGAGGGATTAAGAAACAAAACCAAAGGTCAGCACAACCAGAAGATTTAACACCAGAAAAGGCAACCGGCCAGCTTTTTAACAAAAAGGTGACCTAAATCAGAAGGACAAAATCTTAACTCCTGAAAAATTGAAAGTATCACAACAAAGAGAACTGACAACACGATCAAAGAATACAATGCAGCTGTGATCGAGGCATGCGAGGAGGTGCTTCCAAAGTTAAAGGAAATCTAAAACTGAAATTCCTTGGTGGACTAAGGAATTAGAAGATAGTAAGAAAAGAACACTTAATTGAAGCTGAACCCGTTGGTGCAGCACCAAACTGAAGTTAGCACCGTCGCAGCAAAACGGGAACAGAAAAAGAAGATATGAAAGTGAAGGCCAAAAGCCAAAATAAGGAGCTGGAAGGAATTCTGGGGAAATGCAGAAAGAAGGAATGTGGGATGGAATATATGAGGGATAATTTAGGGAATGTAACAAGGAGGCACGGAGGATGAACCTCATCGTAAAGGAGACAAGGTGCTTTCTCCTGAGGAGTCAGCTAAAAGAACTGGGCAGAAACGTTCTTCCTGGATAGACGACCACGGAAAGACACCGACTACCACCGCGAAAAGGGAGGAAACATTGATGCAATTAACAACAGTGATGCAGGGGAAATCTCCAACAAGATCCACCTTCACCAAGGAAGAACTTTTAAAAAGCATTTAACCCAAGAAAGCACCTGGTGGAGACGGCATAACAGCGGACATAGTAAGAGCACTAGTAGAGAACGACCCAGAATTCCACCTGGCGCCAGCAGCTGTCTAAGACCTTCAGGCCCCTCGCCATCTGGAAAGGAGGCCAGTAAGAGTGGTGGTGCTGAGAAAACCAGACAAGGAGAATTATACACCCCAAAGTCCCATAGACTAACGGACTTACCGGTGATGGGAGGTTCTCGAGAAAATAATTGTTTGCCGCCTCAAGTTTCACCTGATTCCCAGGTTGAGCCCAAGGCACATGGAAGAGTACTACTGTGCGTCTGAAGACTCTTCAAGACCCTATATATATCAGAGGAAACTGAAAACAGAGACAATAATAACTGTGGTCTCACTGGACATAGAGGAGTTTTGATAAAGTGCATGGGCGGCCTAATAAGATCGAGCAAGTACAACAAAGGTGCCCAATAAACTTGAGGAAGTTGTTTGATGATTTATTTCAGTAGGAAAGTAAGGCTGCTGAGATACGCGGGAGGAAATAGGAAAAGGAGTACATCAAAGGGCTGTGTGCAGGGATCGATAGTAATCCATACTTTGGAATCTCCTATTGACCCCTTGCTCCAAGACTTGAGAGAAAAGGATCACACGGCAGCATTCGCCGACGACATAGTGTTGGTCTTTAGCGGTGAGACAACAGATATAAACAATAAAATGAGAGGCACTCGACTATGTACAGATGTGGGGTTAAAACAAACTGAAATCTGCACCATACAAAAACAAAAAGTCATGGTTGTGACAAGGGAGGTAAAAATTTGACACCCCACGCCTGAGTGCATGGAGGGATGCTAATCGATACAGAAATGTAACAACAAAACTACTGGGGCCTATTAATTGACAATAAATTAACATTCTCAATAACCACATCACACCTCTATACAACAAATTCACAAAACTGAACAGAGCAGCTAAAATCACCTGTATCTAAACCCCGACATCATTAAAAACCATTTACACTGCAGTCATAGAACTGGATCGTACGTAAGTAGCGGGGCCTGGGCGTAGTCTCTGCAAAACTGGAAACTAGAAAACAGCAAATTCTGTTGCAGAGGGGTTTTCTGCACAGAAAAATATGTCATATAAGCAGAATCGACGTCCCTTAACTCAACACTGCATTCTCACGGAATACTCCCCACCTGATCTGTATGTGCATCTGAGAGGCCACACTCTATGAAATAAAGAAAGGCAATAGAGCACGCCTATGGTATGATAGGGAGGTCGTGAGAGAGTATCCACTTCATACAAAACCACACACCCAGCACACAAAATACACATTACATATACACACCCCAAAAGCCAGGAGCAGTTCAACACCCTCAATAACCAAGACGTGAGAATATACACAGACGGTAGTGGCTTGAGGGCAGATTGGAGCCATGTATTCTTTATGGAAACACGGGCTCGAAGTTTGAGACTAAAAGTTCAGGTTATGTCAAGTCTCATTGTACTGTGCTACCGTTGAACTCCTGGCTCTCCGGAACGTAAATAAAGGTCAAGGAAAGATAAAGCTGGACATTCTTTTGAATATTCAGCGACTTGTAGAGCGGCCTTAGACACTCATATGCAATACTGACAGACACCACTTAGCCATACAAGACAAGACAACATCACACAAGCCATCAAAAAAGGAAAAAACAGTCACACTTACTGGGTAAAAGCACATGCTGAATAGATGAAATGAAAGAAAGATGAACTATAGCATATATGAACCCTGGATCATCACCGGAACTGAAGATAAGCATCGGCAGTCCACAGCATCCGGTACAAAACTATTCTGCCAGACATCACACTGCCAAAATTCACAAACACCACAACAATGAACATCCACCTAATATTAAAGCCACTGGGCACGGTGGATTCTCAGAGTATCTGAATAGATTTGGATGTAAGAGAACCCATCGTGCATCTGTGGGACCCGGAAACCAACGAAACAGTGAATACACTTTTATACTAGATCGCTCCAGTTCATTGGTAGTAGAACGAAACAACTTTGTGAAGTCAATTTGGGAACCTGAATAACGATAGACAACTTAAGTAATTTAATATGCCAAACGAATAAGAAGAATTTATAGATTACTGTAAGAACAAGAGGATGCAATAATAGAAATAAACAAAAATATGTATTTGTTTATTTTTAGAAATAAATACAAATCACAAAATTTGTCTTTATAAATATTAGTTATTTTGTTATTAAGTATGTGTGTTTGTAATAGAAAAAAAATTATTGTGCTATATATTATAAAATGAGGTATAAATAGGATAATATAGAATGCAAACATGATCAGGATAAGGAAACAAATTTATGTAACTATGAACTATGGGAACCTATGTAACCTGTTTTGTTCACTAACTAATGTATGTACGCCTAACAATAACTATAAATATTACGATTATCTGTATGTATTATATATGTGTACAACGATAACAAATACAATTACTGCAAATGACCAATGAAAAGAGAAAACAAAATGTAAACAAAAACCAACCAATGTAAATAATTAATGATACTAAAAATGAAAAGAACATAAAGATAAAAGAGTCATAAATGTCTCTGCAGTAAAGACTCAAGCAGGAAGAGGTGAAAAAACCCAACCTAAACCCAACTTAACCTAACCTAACCTTTTTTTTTTTTCCCAGTTGGAAAACTAGGCTACGGATTCCCTGCCACCAGCGAGGGGCAGCGGGGATATGTGGGCCCCGGACCAAGATGATGGCCGGTATACCCACCTTAAAACTAACGTTGTTCTTCGCGTGCGCCGCTGTGGCTGGGCCGCGGCACTGATCACCACGCACCCTGGCGCGACGTGGCCCTTCGCCTTTCCGGGTGCAGACACCCGAACGTCGCTTTTAGGTGCCGTGCCGAACAAACAGCACGGCGCTCCCTCTGGAGCCCTTTCATGGCGGCACCTTCGCCGGCCGCCCAGCTTCCAGTGTCAGGGGAAGGCTGCGCGCGTACGCCACTTCGACGCCCTTACCTTCATGGATAGCCAGGCGCCCGTCTCCTGTCCCCTTTCCGCGGCCTGGGCCATCACGTCCTCGCAAAAGCAAGGATGGCGCGCCCCACGACCTTTCGTACCTCTAGCATCCTGCGTACCAAGCAGCAGGCAGCGAAAGCGTCGTGCCCCACGACACCACGCAGCTTCCGAAGTGCCGCTCGACCCAGGCTGGGCACCTCCAGCGCGTGCTGGGCTGTCTCTTTTCGGCACATTGGCCACAGTGGTGGCACCTCTGTAAACCTAACTCATCCTAACTCCAATTCCAACCTAACCTAACCTAACCCAGTGTTGTCTGGATTTGCGTTCCTAAGGTTGGCCGTTTCACGTGCGCTCCGCACTAAAAATTCAAAGTGGTGGTATTTTTCGAGTGTACATACAAGTGCGATATACCGTTGGAATCGTTAATATGAGACCTAACTAACGATGTATAAATAAGTGATTTGGTGAAAATTTTAGTGAAGTTATCACGAAAACTGAATTTTCACCTAGTTTTTGAGGCGGTGCCAAAGCGATCGACGACCCCAACTTTTTTCTCTCTTTGACCTGAGTGCCCTCGGTGCCCTGCAGTACGTTTAGCGAGTTTGGGATTTTTCCGCTGAGAAACGGCGGAGAAAATCCCAAAAAATAAGTACCACGGGCCACGTGCACTTGAACTGAACCCGCAGCAGATCACCAGCAGCGTCAAAGTGAAGAGGACACAAGTATTTTATATTTTTCGGATCTGAAAAAGTTGAGTGGGAGTGTTTTTAGACTTTTCAAAATTATATATAGAACTTTTTTAACTTTAATTAATTATAATTTTAAATTTTAAGCGATAGTATTATAGCTTTATTGTAGAAATATAAAATATAGGATACTAGAACAAATACTGAAAAAAAATTATAATTTTAGACTAAAAATGGCGAAGATATAGCCATTTTAGTGATTATTTTAAGGAAATTTACGTAATTTAAAACTTTCTATTTTCGCTTTTTGTCGTTTAATATTTTATATATATTGTTTAATATAATATTAGCTTCGTAAAATAAATGTTCGCATTGAAAAATATTGAAAATCGACCTAAACTGACGGAGTTACAGGGTTATCAGGTGCCGTGGAAATTCTTCAAGTCCTGTGAGCAAACGCGTCATCGCATCAGCGCCGACGTCGTGACGGTAGGGCGACGTACGTACGCTGTGACGTCACATGGACTAGAAAATTTGAACAAAAGTTGGACTTGTAAAAATTTTAAGAAAGCACAATCTTGGACTTGTAAAATTTTTAGAAATTAGTTGATGTTGACTGTAAATTTTAAGAGTAATAATCTTGGACTGAAAAATTTTAGAAATTAGTTGATCTGACCCAGGTACCCTTTTAGAAATAATCGATTTTGACTCTGAAAAATTTTACGAATTTAAGGAGGAAATCCGGAAACTTGTAAACTTACAAGTCCAAGTAGTAGTCTTCGAAAATTTTGCAGAGCCCCATCCTCAAAATTTTATATAATCGTACATATATAAAGTTTATAGAGCTGACAACCTACATAGAGTTCTTTCAACGGCAATATCTCCATAACTGAAGGTCATAGAGTGTGAGTTTGTGGAGAGTCTTAAATATTCGGAGATTCAATACATACCTGGCTCCAAACGGACGCTCTAGCCAACAGAGTGTCCAAACCTCTACTGGCACGAAATATTCCCCAACACCGACCCAAACTAGAGACTGCACCTGAGTGACTGAAATCAGTGAGATACTGATATCCAAAATAGTGCTCGTCAAACCAGAAGATTTTCCAGAAATTCCATAACTTGGGCACTATTAGTCGTAATGAGCGGGTTTTGGCATTGTGCTTCATACTGTCAGTCGTGCAGCTTAGAGGTGCGGCCATTTACTGTAAAATTATTTTTGTAAATGTTATATAGACTTCACAAAATTTTTGAAATTGTATACCTAGAAAATTTTCTATTGTAAAATTCCATCTTGCCGAAGAATCCTTAATCTCTACTTTTGACGTTTACAAACAAAATTCCTTCGAGCATCAAATAACCACCTACTTTGTAGAGCTAAGAAAATTTTGAAGACTGACAAAAATTGACATATTAGACGTACTTAAATCATTTAAGATAAAATAGTACCTCTTGACGCTTATATTAATAATATTCTTCTTTGACTCTTATATTTCTAATAACTTCTTATACATATTTACAACTCATACAAACTACTATAAATTATTTACAATTATATAGTGTTGACACGTTTTCCTCTTATAATAAACATGTTTGAGTATCGACTAAGGCCGTAGAAAACAAGAGCAGGCGGGCGTCTCCCAGGCCTGAGGAGAGGGCTGGCCCTTCTTCTAAGCATGAGTAGAATGGAAGGAAGTGTAAGGAAAGTGTGGGAGAATGGGAAAGGAGAACAACTGGCAAAACTCGGATTTCACCAAAAGAGGCAGAGCACCAAAGGAAGGGCAACCCAACCCCAACAATAAAGAGCATCAATAAACAAAGAGAGCGTAGGAATGATCTGGGGGAAATCTCCTAACAGGAAAGACACAAACAGGGTAAAGAAGTTGAAGCGTTCTGACCTCCTCGAACTATCACGCAACTTAAGAAGTGATATTAAAGCCGGTATAAAAGAAAGTGATACATTTGAACCATTAAACAACTAAGTGCAAAAGATGTGAAGGAATGAAAGAAAGTATGGAATGTAGAAACGAGCGAGAAAAAAGGATAGCGAAGAAAGGAAACTGGGAGATGAAAGAGAAATTATGAAAGAATTAGTGAAAAGTATGGAAAATAGATAGTCATACCAAGTCATTGAACGAGTGCTAGCGAGATGGAAAAACTGAGGAAAGAAACAAGAAAGAAAGAAAACATCAGAACAGACATATTGGCAAGTGGGTGTGATGCAATGGCGCACGAGCACCGCCAATAAACATGGCATTCTCACTGGTCGCCGTCACATCCACTGACAAAAATGATACATGAACAGAAGAAAAGATAAGAGAGACAGTGAACGCAGAGAGCAAGGTCTGAAGATTGACAGAATAAAAAGAGTGAAAGATAGGAAAATAATAATAGGATGTGGGTACGAAAGATGGAATTAAGAGAGTGAAAGAAAGGTTGAAAGGAGCGTGAAAAATACCAAAAGTCGAAGAGGTAAGAAATAAAGATCCGCTCATAATACCTCGAAAAGATGTAATGAATTATAACACGGATGAGAGATAGTTAAAGCAATTTGGAAGTGCAAAACAAAGGACTGTGGAAGGGAATGGGAAAGGAAGAGATGGAAATGGAAGTGAAATATAGAAGAAGGACCAAAACCCGGGGTAATACATCGCACATTGTCTTGCGAGTATCAATTTCAGGCTTGGAGGCGAAATAACCGATAATGGTGTGGTGCGCACGTTGACATGCAACGTGTCGCAGCTTTGACCGTCCCCTCGTGCAGTAAGCCCAGGTGCCTGGGTAAGGGCACTGAAAGACTTTGCACTGAGTCAATCGACGCGTGCAGCCATTGGTGGGGCCCACACCCCAGGAGCGAGTGTGCGGAATGGTTAGTTGGAGGGATTACGCAAGAATTGCACGAGAGCAAAGGCTGACCGGCGGGACCATAACGCATTCAGCTCGGAGTGCCCTGTACGTAGGAAGGGACAATCTGGCAAGATCATCAATAGCGTATTGCTGAGATGGTTGCCGGACAACGTGTGTACTAATGCAGTTATGAACTCGATCTGGGCCTGCTCGTGCAGGTTTCGACAAAAAGTAGAAACGGAAGTCGCAAAAATTATCGTATCAGATCTGGAGAATATAATAAAAACAAGTACATATCGCTTCTGTACTACAAAAAGATATTTAACAACGTAACAATAAAAGTAGAGATCATGTGGATTTGGGACATATTGCATTATTAACATGTCGTAGCTATCGTAAAGGCCACAAAATAGGCATTCAGAATAGTTATTTCTATGTTATTATATCTAAGTTATATATAAGGTGAAAAATAATTGCAAGCCAGGCATAGTAAGCAGAAATAAGAAATAAAAACATCTGTAATGAGGATGGCTTCGGGTAGGGCACCTAAAAGAAAGTAAAACTATATTGTAAATAAAAACTGGTACAAATAGAAGAAAATAAAATTTGTAAAACAAGAAATTAAAAATTATAATAAAATAAGAAAACAACTGTAACATACAAAGTAAAAATAAAAGAAAATAGTACAAAAGAACAAGTAAGAAAATAAAACAAAGAGCTCAAGGACTCTGATCCACTATGTCAGGGGAAAATAAGGCAAAAAAAAAAAAACCCAACTCAACCTAACCTAATCCCAACCTAACCTAACCTAACCTAATCCTAACCTAACCTAACCTAACTCCCAACCTAACCTAACCCAACCTAACCTAAACCTAACCTAACTTTTTTTGCCGTTGGAAAACCACAGATGTGGATTCCCGCCAAAGTGAGGGGCCGTGATATGGCCCTGACCAAGATGGAGCGGCTGTGGTATACCCACCAAAACCAACGGTTGTTCCTTCTCTGTCGCCGTAGCCGGGGCCGCGGGCACTGATCACAGCCCGGCGGCTCCTGGCGCGAAGCGCCCTCTCGCCTTCTCTCCGGGTGTTGTATTCGAACGTTTTTAGGCGCTGCCGGAACAATGCCATGGCAGCTCCCTCCTGAGCCTCCCTTCTCTGGGCGGCGGGCACCTCACGTGGCCGCCCAGCTCAGTGTCAGGAAGGCTGCGCGCGTACGCCACCTTCGGCGCCCGGCCTTCTTCTGCGGATAGCCAGGCGCTCTCGGCCTCCCTGTCCCTTTCCGCGGCCTCCTTTCCGCCATCACGTCCTCGCAGAAAGCAAGGACGGCGCCCTCCCACGGACCTTTGCTTTCAAGCATCCTGCGCACTACGGCAGGGCGAAAGCGTCGTGCCCCACGACACTACGCCGCAGCCTCCCGGCGTTGTTCTCGACCCAGGCTGGGCACTCTTCCAGCGCGTTGGGCTGTCCCTTCAGCACATACGCCAAGGCAGTGGTGGCATTCCCAGTGGCCTTTGTTACACACGCACAGGTACCCCGAAACAGCCGTGTCCTGAGAGAACCTGCGTCGCGCGGAATGTTAGGAGCCGTCCTCTTCTAGCCACCACTTAACATGGGGCGTATGGCTTTACCGTGGGCGACGGCCGGCGCTGGGGTGCTCCAGCCGCAACTCCCACTCCTGTATTGCAAGGAGCGCAATTCGTCCTGCGCCCCTTATCTTCTTTCCTGCTGGCTCAGGCCCCGAGATTTCTCGCCCTCGCGCCAGAAAGAAGAGTGACGCGAGAGATTTCGGTGCCCAGGTCCCAGTGCGCGGCTGGCTGAGCCAGGCACGCCGCGTCTCGCCGCCGAGATATCCGGCAGTCGCCCCCGTACGGGCCCGACTACAACACCCTGAGAGTTCTTTAGCACTGCCGTGCTCTTTTGAGGGTGTCGGCCCCACGCGGGCGCCCCGCACAGGACCATGGACCCGACGACCCGGCAGTACAGGCGGCGACAGGAGCTGCCAACCCGGTGCTGGGGGAGCAGTCCGTCGAGAGCGCCGCTGCTCTCGTTAATTTGTAGGCGAGGCGCTCAAAATGGAAGGCAAACTTCCATCGGCGGTCTGAGATCAGGGCCGAGATACTTCATCGTCGGCTTGACGTCGACGCGACGCCGCAAACAATTATGTGGGGCGTCCGGTGAGTGCGCGTTCCGAGGCCCGTAAAAGTGCAAGGGCCCGATTTTTCGAGCCATCTCTAGTCCTAGCGCCGGATGCCCACCGAGCGACCCCGGCAGTGGCGGTAATCGCAGCCCTGTGAAAATTGGTGCCACGGTGCGTGACGAGGCGTCGTCCATGTAACAAGTGACGTTCGACACCTCGATATTGCCGCCACGTAGCACCCAATCAATCCAACGTTCCATGGTGAAGCGGTGGTCCCAACACCGACCCCGTGGAACTCCGATACGGCCCTGACGGTCCGGCTCATCTCGGCACGGGAACTCCCCATGTAATGTCGATGACAGGTAGGCCCCCGATCACCTTTTGCAGGTGCAGGGGAGGCACCCTGCAGGTCGCGGAGCGCCTTTGGCGCAGGCCTAGTGCGTGGGTGTTGAATGCGCTGGCGATGTCGTGAGCGACACCCTCGCCAAACACCTCACCCTGGACACCGCATCCTGCGTCAGCGGACCTGAATTCGCAGCACCGCGTGGACGGTCGACCGGCTCCAGAAGCCATACCGCCATTCGCCAAATTCTGGGCCGACGTGCCCAGGTATGACGATGGGCTGCCACGATTCTCTCAAAGAGTTTTCCCGACATCGCCCAACAACAACACGATCGGCCTGCAGGCGGTGTGGCGGAGTCCGCCGGATGCCCTCCTTTTGAACAGGAGAGGACGAGTCTGCCTGCTCCTCTCCACCTCTTGTAGGGCTAAGGCTTGAGCCAGACAGGCAGAAAATATCGCCCTTACTCGGGCTCCAGGGCGTCCTTTAGCCAGCGTTACGCGCGTCCCGGAACGCTATCGGGACCCGGGGCGGTGCAGTCGTCTCATTTTAAGAAGGGCCGCACCAAACCTCCTTCGTACTGACTTCTGGCGCCCGGAACTGGGTCGACCTCATCCGTGCCATTTGGGACCATCGAAGGTGCCAGTGCGCCCCCGCTGTGGAATAAAGCCCTCGGCGATCGTCATACCAACTGCGGCGCCAGATTCTCGGTGAGTGGGGGCTCATGACGAAGCCTCCGTTCATTACCATTTGTAGGGCCGCCCCCACGGATCACCGTCCGCCGCCAACAGCCTTCAGCCGCGTAAGGATCGCCCCGGCTATTCTACTTTGAGAGCCATCCTTTGCTGCTGAAAGAGGCGAGCACCCGGGCCTCCAGGGCTGGGTCCGCGCCGTCGTCTCGACAACGGCAGGTTGAAGCGCCGCGCCGCGATGCAAGTCACGCATCGCGGCGATTTCTGGTGATTCCACCAGTACACCCGGCGGCCAGTGGCGGTATCGCTTGGCCGACATCGACGCGTCGCACACCTGCGACATTGCGTCCCGGAGCCATTGTGCCTCCACATCGACAATATTGGGCGCAGAAACCCACGACTGCACTATTGCCGCCCAGTTCTTTGTCCAGGCTTCCCCGAGTACCGCCGTCGTCCTCAATTCCGGCCAGGGCCGGTATAGGTGTTCAGGAGGGCGGAGACCTGGAATCGGATGGAAGATCCGACAGGGTCTCGACGCCTCGTCAACACCTTCCTTCCAGCCCTCCTGTGGCCTCCGGCGTGAGCCAGGCGGGGCTGAAGCGAACGACATCAATTGGTCGACCTGCCCTGGGCCCTGGAACACATGTGTTTATCACTGAACCCTGTTTAAGACCGACAGCCTGACCCCTCCAGGGAGCCACTCCTCCAGTGTCCTCCTCGCGCGTCTGCCGCAGGCAGAACCCTGTCAGGAGCTCAGTGTTGAGATCCCCGCGATCTACAGCACAGGGAAGGGTCCGTAAGAACGGATCAGTGACCCCAATCGATCTAGGTAGCCCTCGAAGTCGGCGTGAGAGATCCTGCTGGGAGCAGCAAGCTGAAACAACCACAATATCTCCCAACAGAGCGCCGACGAAGCCTGGACCTTTCTTCCTTCACGTCCCTCGGTTGAGGGGACCCCAGCAGTCCCAGAACCACGCCGCAGTGTCGGACAGGTCCTCGGCCCAGTTATTGCTGGGGGAACGTCACGGTTCCTGACATCACGGCCACTGGTCGGACCACTGCGCCATGCTCTGAAACAAGAGGTCCTGAGCTCATGCAGTGGTTCAGATTTGTTCGTGATGCTCATGTGACCATCTTTATTGGAGTCGCCATTTGAGTCCCCTGCCGAAGCGCTGGGTTTGGGGCACCTGGCTTCCAAGCCCAGGCCTTACCTCCCTCCTCCTCCACTTCCCCGTCGGCTTGTGGTGCAGGCACCGCCCTTGTGGCCAGCTGGCTTGTTGTGCCGCGGCGCACAGGATGAAAGTGCGCGGCCCGCAGCTCTCTGGAACTGGCGGCTCCAGCTGGCCACAGCGGTAATAGGCATCAGCAGGTCGACGCCCGTATGACACTGCTCCGCCACGTGCCCTATTTCGAGTGACCGGAAGCAGCGCATCGGACGCCGCAAGAAGTTTGATTCCTGCACCGAGCACCACCCGACCAGGAGGCGCCCACCACCGATTATTTTTTGGTGGCTGCGATAGGGCAGCTCATCATCACTCCCCACTGACCGGACTGGTCCCAAGTATCCAACCTTACGGAGGTGACCGCAGCGTTTTTGCGCTACCGCCCCCGCCACCCGTCTTTTACTGATCATCCAGGCCCGAGATGCGAAGATCTGCGCACTTTTCGCCTGGATATTAGAAATATTTTAAGCCAACCAACTGGCGGAGCTTTTCTGCCAATTGGCTGCCTTCTCCACCGCGGCCCCCGGAACCTGAGGATCCAGTTCCTCGTTGCCGCATGGCGGAAACGTGGAGGGTTACCGATGCCGATATCCTCCAGTTTGTATTCTCTATTTTTTGCATCTTTGGAGATGTTGCACATGCACTTTTCTCAGCTGCGCCCGGAAAGCCGCAGCTTTCGATCACTACAGCCGACAGCTAGGGGCCTGCTCGAACCCTCTTGTTGCTGTCACTTTGGGGCTGGTGCCAGGCTTGGCTGGTGCTTTGACGGCGCGTCACCAGTGTCCACCCATCCGTGGACTGGGTCCTGGTGCCGCCGTTGCTGCCACTTTCAGGCGCTGGTCGCACCCTGGCCTCGGTTGCTCTGGGGCCTCTTTTCTTCCTTCTTGGCCTTCCTTTGTAAAGACTTGCAGGGGCCCATCCTTCGGCGTCGTAGAGCCGTTTTTGCCGCTGGCTGGGCTACCGGTGCTGCACGTGAAGGGCAGTAGGGGCAGCAGGGCAGCAGGGGCAGCTGGGAAGCAGGGGCAGAGCAGCAGCAGGCTCACCACTGCTGCAAACGTCGGGGCTGCCCAAGTTTACTTTATGCAATAGTGAGGACGTGAAGCCAAGCCCGCAGGGAGGCGGTCCGCGATGTCGTCGCGGTGAGCCTGAAACATAGGCCACCCATGTCCACGATGAGGCGCCAGCTTCGTTCGACATCAGTTGGTAGTCCTCAGCGTGGACATCTCCTTTACCGCGGCCCTCAACTGCCGGTTTTCCACTTCCAGAGGCCGCAGACGCCGCACCCTCCTCAGAGCTTCCACCGCCATAGCGTTTGTCAGCCGAGTACTTCCGTATCTCGGCCGACTGGGGAGCGGCTGATGATATCCACCGACCGTTTTAGGCGTGGAGCACCTTGGGCACGCACGTGGCCCCTTCAGTGCCGGATCTTTATAACCTGGGAGATGATGCCCGATTAGCCATCTCTTGCATCCTCCGCGTTAAGGCATCCTCCTCCACGGCCTTCGTCCTCCGAGCGGCTCGACTATTTCTTCGGAGCGTGCGGTCCTTTTCCGCACGGCTCTGCTGCCTTCTGCCTCTCTGAAGCAGGACAAGGTCGGGTGAAGTCCCGCTGGCTGCCGCGCCGACCGCGATCTTGAAGGTTACCGCGGTTGGGCGAGAAACGCCCCGGTTCGTCCCGGGCAGTAAGGAGACGAGGGTTGTTCATCGTCATCCTCTTCGCTGCAGCCAGCTTTGCGGCCGGCTGCTTCTTCGCCAGAAGACTCAGCTTGGCGCCAGCGTGTCTCCCTGGTGCGCTTCCCGAAAATTTCAGGGAAACCGCGCCTTCACCATTGGAGAGCCTCACCTGGTCCGCGTCTCTTTGCACCTCGATTCATCGGAGTCCGTTTTCCTGCCAAGTCGTTTTATTAAAGTTTTCTCAGATTTGTTTGATTTTAGTTATCCATTGAAAATCCCACGAAACAGGTAATGGAAGTCCCCTGGCCAGGGACCATGTAGCACCGGTAACCCTAAATACGCCTGGGGCGGGTTCAGGGTGGGCCGCAATGGCTGGTGTATCGTTCCAGCTTTGCGAGCACGACGCCACGTACCACAACGCCGAGATCAACGGTTTTTAGAGAGGGTTCCCTCGCGGTCCGCCACGAAGGCAGGACCTCAGCACCGCCGCAGGCCGCGAGACGATCCACGACACCCAGACAGGCCGAGATCGCCCGGGTCGGCAAAGCCGAGAATACACTTGAACGACCACACCTTCCTCTCGGGAATTTCCATTCATTATCCGCCTTTGCCCTTGCCCCAATTCCAACACACATTCATACCTTTTGCTCTTTCATACCTTTGTTTCCATCATCACGTCGGCGAGGCTGACGCACCGCAGGTAGACCGGCTGCATCCCGTGTTCCTCTAGCAAAGAGGGGCAGGGAGCGAGGGTCTAGGCCCGCCTCAACAGGCTCACCCGGGAGCAGTTTCGCCACATCTCCACCCTTTAACGGAGAGAGATGGCACCCGTCGCTTTGTCCGCGCCGGTTGAAGCTGGCACCCCATATCCGGGGCGCCTCATCCGCAACTGGGACGCGCCGGATGGGAGATCTGACAACCCACACCGAACCCAATTTTTTTTTTTTTACCGTGGGAAATTACGCATCCGTCCTGCGGGGTAAAGACGGTTATGTCGGACCTGCACCGACAAAACCACCACTTGTTCCTTCCTGACGTTTAGGTGGGGTCACAGGAACGTTTTGCACCATCTGCAACCCACCAGCGCTGGGCCGAAGCAGCTCTTCTCGGCCTTAGGGCCATTTGCCTCTGGCGCCCAAACGGGCGCCCCGTCTCGGCCCCATAAGTTAGGTAACAGACCCCCGAGTTTACCAAGGGCCGGGGAGCCAGGAAATTTCCCAGGTCCACAAAGGACGATACTCCCCAGCCCCCAGCGGCGGCCCAGATGTTAAGCCCGCGCAGCTCCATTTCGGCCGCAGAGGGGAGAGATCGACGCACCATGCCGAATGTCCCCTCCCCTCTCCAACTGCATCAGCGGTGTGTGCCTGCCGAGTGCGTGGGATAGGGACAGGCCAGGAATACGACACTCCTCCCCTTGCTCTGATCTGGTTGGGACAGGGCGGGCACGCTCACCTCCTGGGCAACCCCTCCTCGTCCCTGCACTCCAGACGCTTCCAGCGGGCTTCGCAGCCGCTTGGAGGCCTCCACGGCGGCCTTATTCAGCGGCCAGGTTCTTTCTTAGCTTCCTGCGGCTGACCTCAAGCCGCAGGTACTGAGCCCCCACCGCCACGCAAAGCGAGAACCTGTTCGGGGACCAACCCAACCTTTTTAATTTTTTTACCGTGGGAATGCCACGATACCCGCGGGAAAGACGGGTTAGTCGGACCGCACCGACTAAACCACCAGTTGTTCCCTTCCGATTTTGGTAGCGGAACGTTTTGCACCATCTGCAACCCCACCAGCGCTGGCCGCCGAAGCAGCTATCTCGGCCTTAGCATCTGTTCTCCTCTGGGCGCGTCGAACTTGCGCGCCTTCGTCTCGGCCTCCTTTAGTTAGGAACAGACTCCGAGTCTGTTACCAGGGGCCATGGAAGCCAGGAGTCCCGACCACGCAAGGACCAAACTCCCAGCCCCAGCGGCGGCCTAGGATGTAAAGCTCCGCCGCTAGCTCCATTTCGGCCGCAGAAAGGAGGAGAGATCGACGACACCATGCCGAATGTCCCTCCCACGGCTCTCTCCACACCGCATCAGCGGTGGGCCCCTGCCGAGTGCAGTGGAGGATAGGGAGAGGCCTACTGAACATTGACACACCTCTTCCCGCAAGGACTCACCCTGGTTGGCTGAGGAGACAGGAAGGGCGGCACGTCTACCTCCTGCAACCTCGCTCCTCGCACCTCTAGCAGGACTCCAAAGCGGGCTGTCTCAGCCTGCTTGAGCAGCTCCTCCACGGCCGGCCTTCACACCTAGGCCGGCCAGGTTCCTCTAGCTTCCCCGCGGCTGACCCAGGAAGCGCAGGTACTGAGCCCCACCCATGACAAAGCGGAACCGTCTCGGGGAACCAACCTAACCTAACCTAACCTAACCCATACCTAACCCAATCGCTAATCCCAAACCTAACTTCAGTGATCGTTAAAGGGCGGACTCTCGAAGTGAAAGAGGCCGCCACGCGTGGATTGCAGAGACGACCGGACTTACGAAATGCTCCGGTCCTCACGGCAAGAGGATTCTCTCGGCAAGAGTCCATCGACGAATGGAATCGGCTGCCGACACAGAGTCCAACAGCCTCGACCACCAAGCTCTTTCTTCTCCCAAATGCGATCGATGCTCGCACGCACCATTAGGAGGTTAGAACTGGTCCACAGCTGGCAGGCTCTGACAGGGCATGGGCTTGGAGATCTGCATCGCTTCAAATGTGGATAACCCGGCAGTCGGAGTGAAGGGAGGTTCTGCAGAGTTCCCGTGCACCTTTCTACTGAGTGCCTGATGTTCAAGGAGAGAGACAGAGCCTGGCACTGGAAGTCCAGGCAAGAAGTAAATGATAAAATTACCTTATAGTTTACAGCACAACACTCCTCACAAATTCAGCAACAAATTGGGAGATTAAAAGAGCAATGACCAAGAAGCGGTCATTACCCATTAGACAAAAATGTTCGGAAAAAATAAAAAAAAATAATAACCCAAAACCCCCAACCAAAAAGGGAAAAAGGGGAAGGGAAAAGGAGGGTTA
>JAGSMT010001034.1:0-25459 GCA_029286875.1 Lamproptera curius | reverse complement strand
ATTAATGAAAAATGAATGAATGAATAATTATTAAACGAATAAAAAATTGAATAAATGAACGAAAAAAATGAACGAACAATGAATGAATGAATGAATGAATAAATAAATTAATAAATGAATGAATAAATAAATTAATGAATGAATGAACTAATGAAAAAATTAATGAAAAAATGAATGAATGAATGAATTATTAAACGAATAAATAAATGAATAAATGAATGAATAAATGAACGAATAAAATGAATCAATAATCAATGAATCAATCAATCAATCAATAAATGAATAATGAATGAATCAACAATGAATGATTGAATAAATAAATAAAGGAAAAAATGAATGGTGAATAAATTGAATAATAAATAAGTAAAATGAATAAAAAAATATATAAATTCAATGAATCAATAAATGAATAAATAAATGAATGAATGAATGAATCAATCAATCAATGAATAAATGAATGAATTTTGGGAATAAATGAATAATAATAAATAAAAATTAAAATAAATAAATAAATAAAAAATAAATAAATAAATAATAAATGCACGAATAATGAAAAAAATGAATGAATGAATAAATGAATTATTGAATGAATGAATGAATAATAGTGAATGAATAATTGAATGAATGAATGAATGATTATTAATGAATAAATGAATGAATGAATGAATGAAAAAAATGAATGAAAAATGAATGAATGATTGAAAATGTTAACAAATGAATGAAGAAGAAAATTAAATTAATAAATGAATGAAAAAAATGAATGCATGAAAAAAATGAATGAATGAATGAATGAATGAATGAATGAATGAACAAATGAATGAATGAATGAAAAATTAAATTAATAAATGAATGAATGAACGAATGAATAAATGAAAAAAAATGAATTATTTAATGAATGAATAAATGAACTAATGCAAAAAAAAAAAAAAAAGGAATGAATGAATGAATTATTAAACGAATCAATAATTGAATAAATGCATGAATGAATGAACGAATGAATGAATAAAATAATAATTAATAATCAATAAATGAATGAATGAATGAATGTATGAATGAATAAAGGGATAAATGAATAAATGAATGAATGAATTAATGAACGAATGACTAAGCGAATGAATGAATGAATGAAATTATAAATTAGTAAATGAATAAATAAATAAAAAAATTAATAAACTAATAAATAAATAAATAATTAAACAAATAAATAAATTATTAAAAAAATAAATAAATGAATAAAGGTATGAATAAATAAATCAATGAATGAATAAATTAATGAATGAATGAATGGAATTATGAATAAATAAATGAATGAGTGAATGAATGAATGAATGAATGCATGATTGAATGAATAAATAAGTGAAAACATGAATAAATTAATGAATTAATGAATGAATGAATAAATGAATGAATGAAAGAAATTATGAATTAATAAATAAATAAATAAATCAAAACACTAAATGAATAAATGAATGAATAAATAAATAAAATAATTAATCAATGAATAAATTAATAAAAAAATAAATAAATGAATAAATAAAAACAATAATAAATAAATAAATAAACAAATGAATAAATAAAAAAATAAATGAATTAATGAATGAGTGAATGAATGAATGAATGAATGGAATTATAAATAAGTAAATGAATAAATAAATATATAAATTAGTATATGAATAAATAAATGAATGAATGAATAAATAAATGAAAGAATGAAAACATAAATACATGAATAAATTAATGAATGTATGATTGAATAATTGAATTAAAGAATGAATAAATGATTGAATGAATGAATGAATGAATGAGTGAATGAATAATTGAATCAATGAATGAATGAATTATTGAATGAATAAATGGTTGAATGAATGAATCATCGAATAAATGAATGAATGAATAAATGAATAAATAAAAAAATCAAAAAAATTAATTAATAAATGAATGAATAAATAAATAAATATATAAACAAATAAATAAATAAATGAATAAAGAAATGAATGAATGAATGAATAAATATATAAAATGAATGAGATAATAAATAAAAAATGAATAAATGAATGAATGAATGAATGAATGAATGAATGAATGAATGGAATTATTAATTAGTAATTGAATAAATGAATGAATAAATATATAAATTAATTAATCAATTAATTAGTTAATAAACAAATAAATTAACTATTAAATAAATAAATAATAGAATAAAGGTATGAATAACTGAATAAAAAATGAATGAATGCATAAATAATTGAATGAATAAATAAATAAATGTGTGATTGAATGATTTAATTAGTGAATGAATAAATGATTGAATATATGATTGAATGATTAATTGAATGAATGATTGAACGAATGAATGAATGAATGATTGAATGAATGAATGAATGAATGAATCATGAATGAATGAATGAATGATTGAATAATGAATGGATGAGTGAATAAATTAAATAATAAATAAGTAAATGAATAAATAAATATATAAATAAATCAATGAATCAATAAATGAATAAATAAATAAATGAATGTGGAATGAATCAATGGAATAAATGATTAATTATGAATGAAGAATGAATGAATGAATGAAATTATTGAATGAATGAATGAATGAATGATGAATGAATGAATGAGTGAATGAATAATTGAATGAATAGAATGAATGAGTGAATGAATAATTTAATGAATGAATAATAATTATTGAATGAATGAATGAACGAATGAATGAATGAATGAATGGATAAATTAATGAATTAATGAATGAATGAACAAATGAAAAAATTAATAAAATAGATAAATGAATTAACGAATGAATGAATAATTGAATGAAAGAAGGAATGAATTAATGAATGAATAAATAAATAAATAAATGGATAAATGAATGAATGAACAAATGAAAAAATTAATGAAAAATTAATGAATAAATGAATTATTGAACGAATAAATGAATGAATTAATAAAAAAATGAATGAATGAATGAATGAATGAATGAACGAATAAATGAATGAATGAATGAATGAATGAATGAACGAATGAATGAATAAAAATGAATAAATTATTTAACGAATAAATAAATGAATGAATGATTGATTGAACGAATGAATGAATGGATAAAAGAACGAATGATTGAATGAATGAATGAATGAATGAATAAATGAATTAATGAACGAATGAAAATAAGTATTAAAAAATGAATTAAAAAATGAATGAATCGATTAACGAATGAATGATAATAATTAAAATTCTGAATTTCATCAGTGTTTATTTCAAACATTTAGCATTACATGAATATAAATAATTCATAGTCGTTGTGAGATACTTCTTGTTGTCATGCCGACGATCTTAAAATATTTTGCCGTTATTTGTCTTTTATTATTATTGTCACATAGTAATTTGGCTAATAAATATAAATGAAATTCGTTGCAAGAATATGAAATGTTATACCTATCATATAAATTGATAATCAGCTCATAATCGTTTGTACAATCTAAAAGTCTTCGAAATGCTAAATGAATTAATACATTCTATTTTTATATATCACTGTAGCATATTCAGCTAAAACAAATGTTCATTATTAAAAAATAAATATAATTTCTTTTTAAAAAACAACATCATCTAATAAGCATAGGCTTTTACAAATTTATGGTTGTTTCAACAGATGGCCTTATTTTTAAAGAATCAGTACTTCTAGATTTTTATTAATATTGAACTGTTTTGAAAAGTACAAAGTTATGATAGTTACGCGTTGTCATAACAAGATATCATCCTATTTTTCTAATACAAAACCAATACAACGTTGATATGCATTCTACGCTCACAACACGTGTTATTGGGTACAATACGTAATTAATGCCTTCATCATCATTTTTGTACACAATAAAACCTAGACAGGCACACTACTAACATTACGATTGTAAAACATTGTTCTCTAGTTACTCTATAAAAAGAAAAATATTTTTCTCTGTACCAACAATCATTTAAATTGACATATTCTAATGGTGATAAATCAACATGTAATTTATTATTATAAAACAAAATATCAATAATGTCTTACATCGTGAAATTGACAAAACTGTATAATAATAGTTTGTCTAACACCAGTTTAATAACTCAAAAATATATGATAGTACCATGTACTATACTATGATTTTGTACGGTGGTGAGTCCTGTTTGAAACAAATGCAGGTGGTACCACCATGATTTATTTCACCAAAACTGTGGTGTGAAAGCACTACTGTGTTTCAATTTGAAGCACCGTAATAATATGTTACTGAGTAAACGAGACTTAACACCTATATGTCTCACGGTAGGCAGCACGTTGGCGATACCACTGGTTTCTTCATGTCCTGTAGTCGGTGATACTTCCCATCAATTAAGCCCCGAATAACAAATCTGCCTGCGTATGCAATAAAAAAAAAAAAAATAGTCATACAATTTTTAATGCAAGCATTTTAATATTTCCTCTTCCTAAATCTCGCAAAGTGTTTCTTCAATAGCAAGCTTGATTCTAAAGAACTTTATATTCAACATTTTTTTATCATGTTAATGTGTCTCTATATAAAATGTGAAAATATATAAATTCACAACCTGTAATTTATCTATTTAAGAATAATTAATAAATATTTGCATAAATAGCATATTTTTGTCTATAAAAGTCTGTTTACAAACCAGTTTTGTATATTTATAATTTTTGGGCTTATATGTTTGCAGTTCATCTACCCAGCTGATACACTAAACCATCATGAACTGAATATAATGGACCCATTTTGGTTAAATTTCTAAAAAGTGTTATCAGTTTTAGAAAATAAGGGCCGTGATTTGTTGTCAAAAGATACATATTTCTGCGATTCAAAATCCAAATAATCGCATTTTTCATAAACGACAAATTAATAAATCTATAATATAATAATTAATAAATAATAAATAAGATAAATAAATAAACAAATGAATAGACAAAATAATAAATGAGTGAATGAATTAAAAAATAAGTGTATATAAAGTGTACATAAATTAATAAATAATAAATTAGACTAATAAACAGACTGAATTAAATAATTAGGAATTCATCAGATACATGCATGGAATAAGTTGAATAAATTGAATAAATGAATGAATGAATAAATGAACAATTGAATGATTGAAGATAATTGAATGAATGAATGAATGAAAAGTGGACGAATGAATGAGCCAAATGAATGAATGAATGAATAGGAATGAATAGTCAGATGAAGAAATGAATTAGATGAATGAAAATGAATAAACAATAAATGAATAAAGATGAATAAATGAATGACTGAATATGAATAAGAGGTATAAATGAAATAATGAATGAGATAAATAAATAAATGATGAATGATTGAATAAATGAATAAATGAATAAATAATAAATAGACAAATAAATAAATGAATGAATAATAAATAGAATGAATGAATGAAAACAAATGAATCAATGAATGGATGATTGAATGAATAAATGAATAAATAAAAAATTGAATGAATAAATGAACAGATGAATAAATGAAAAATGAATGAATTATTAAATAAATAAATAGTAAGATAAGATAGATAAATAAATTAAAGAATGAATGAATAAAATAAATTAATAAATAAATGAACTAATGAAAAAAATGAATGAATAAATTATTAACGAATAAATAAATGAATAATAAATGAACAAATGAATGGTCAATTGAATAATAAATAAAGTAAATGAATAAATAAATATATAAATAAATCAATGAATCAATAAAAAATAAATAAATGAAATGAATGAATCAAATCAATCGTGAATAAATGGTGAATTATTGAATGAATGAATGAAATAAATAAATAAGTAAATAAATAAAATAAATGATGAATGAATGAATACGAATGAAATCGAAAAAATGAATGAATGAATGAATAAATATGAATAGAAAAATAAATAAATGAATAAATTAATGAATGTAGCAGTTGGATGACAGTTCGTGAATAGACTAAATGTGATTGGATGAATGAATGAATGAATAGGTAGATGAATAATTGAATGAATGAATGGATGGTGAATGAATAATTGAATGAATAGTTAACTGAATTGATGAATAATCGAAATGGTTGAATGAATGAATCATCGAATAAATGAATGAATGAATAAATAATAAATATATAAACAAATGGTCAATAAATAAATGAATGAATAGAATGAATAAATATATAAATAGATGAAATAATAAATAAAGAAATGAATGAATGAATAATTGAATGAATGAATGAATAGAATAATCAAACAATAGGTAAAATGAATGAATGAATGAATAGAATATTGAATGAATGAATGAATGAATGGAATTGTGTTAGTAATTGAATAAATGAATAAATAAATTGATAATTAATAAATGAACAAATAAATTTGATATAAATAAATAAATAAATAAATAATAGAATAAAGAGGTATGAATAAATGAATAAAAAATGAATGAATGCACCATAATTAAGATGAATAAACTAATAATGTGTAATTGAATGATTTAATTAATGAATAATGAATAGTAAATGATTGAATATAACAATTGAATAATTAATTGAATAGACCATTGAATAGTTAAATGATTGGATGACCGATTGAACAGACCAGAATGAATAGACTAGAATCCAACGAATGGATGAATGAATGAATGAATAAATAAATGAAAATAAATAAATGAATAATAAAATCAATAATAAACAACAAACATATTAAATAAATAAATGAAAAAAAGATAATAAATGAATAAATAATAAATCAAATGAAATAATAAATAATGAATTATAAATAAATAATAAACAAATGAATGAATAAAAATAAATAAATATATGAATAAATGAACAGATAAGAATGAACGAATAGATGAATGAATAGATGGATAAATGAATGAATGAATGAATAAGTAGATGTATATTTAGACAAAAACAAAATTATTCAATAAACAACGATTATTTAATAAATAAATAAATGAATAAATAAATCAATAATTAATGTAAATAAATAAACAAACAAATATATAAATAAATGAATAAATGAATGAATAAATGATTTAATGAATGATTGAAGGTATGAATGAAATAATGAATAGATAAATAAATAAATAAATATAAATAAATGAATAAATAAATAAACAATAATTGAATAAATAAATGAATCAATAATTAAACTAATGAATAAAATAACAAAAAAATAAATTAATAAATAGTAAAAAATAAATAAATAAATATACAAAGGAATAAATAAATAAATAAATAAGATTGAATGAATAATAAATAAAGAATGAATTAATGAATGAATGAATGATTAATTGAATAATGAATGAATGAATAGATAAATGAATGAATAGATTATTGAATGAATGAATAAATGAATAAGCAAATACTGATTAAATGAATATTTAAGTGAATGAGGATAATAAAATGAATGAATGAATGAATGAATAGACCAAAATAAATAAATAAATGAATGAATGAATGAATCGTAAGACAAATAGATAATTATTGAATAGATAAATGAATATAAAATAAATAAACAAAAAATAAATTAATAAATGAATGAATAAATAAATAAATAAATATACAAAGATAAATAATAAATAAATAAGTAAATAAATATAAATAAATGAATGAATGAATGCACATGAATAAGCATGAATAGATAGATGAATGAGTGAATGAATAATTGAATGAATGAGATGAATGAATAATGGTGAAATGAACATTGAATGAATGAATGAATACACTTAGAAAAAATTAATGAATAGACAAATGAAAAAAATTAATAAACTAGATAAATGAATGAACTTGAATGAATATTGAATAATTCAGATAATGAATGAATTAATGAATGAATAAATAAATAAATGGATAAATGAATGAATGAACGAATGAAAAATTAATGAATAATGATTATTAGAACGATAAATAGTGAATGAATGAATTAATAAAAAAATAAAATGAATGAATGAATGAATGAATGAACGAATGAATGAATGAATAGACAAATAAAATGAATGAACGAATGAATAAATGAAAAATAGATAAATTGTTGTGAGTAATAAATAAATGAATGAATGAATGGATATTAAAGATATCTTCCTAGTATTGCAATGTATATTGTCATAAAGTCACTGCTTGGGCGGTCTAGAGCAACATCTTTTATCTATCATTTGCATTTTATATTTAATCTGGGCAGTCGTTCATCCCAATCATTGCCTGTGAATATTAGGGGCTATCGTGACAAAGAGATAATTTTACTGTTACTAAGTTCAGTACAGGTCGTTAATGTATATAAATAGGGTTGGAGCTAATATGCTACCTAGGGGCTCCGCAACTGTTGCCTCATTACTTATATGTGGTCCTATTTTACAGACTGAGTCTGTCAGTTAAATAGTCTTTGAATAGTTTTCAGTTGAAGACCTCTTATGCCTAACCGTTCTATTCTGCAACAATATGGGAATTACCGGCATGTCCAAAAGCACCAGCCAAGTCTGAAAATATCCTAAGACTTCATCTTATTTTCGAGCTAGGAACAACATAGATTGAGTTCGTATACAAGCATCGGCCGTTGATTTCAGGTCAGGAACCTTATATTGATTTTGAGTGATGTAATATCGTTTTATTCAAGTACGTTGACAATCTTTGTAAATTATTAGATTCCGAATTTTTGAGAGAGAAAGAGCAATACTGAAGCAAACCTATAAATTAGAGATAGAAACTTATCACCGCCCTTGTAGATAGGATGAATAATGGACTTTTGAAATTAGCGAAATATTCCATTCTCAAGAGTGAGATTATGAATCATGGAGTAAACGGAGGATTAATATTTCTTGTGTTGTTTAATAAAGTACATAAAGAAATTCTATCACAATGTACCAACAACAGTATCGCATAAGACTATCGATTATTACCTTTCAATTTCGCACTCGTCTGTAGGTAATAAACAAACTAGTTAACTGCAAGGGGCTATGTTGTCTAAAATTAACAGTCGTATCTACTGCTCTCTTGTCTACAGTTGTTTGCCAATTGTACCAAAATGTTGTTCATAGGTAACAGCCTTCTCCGGGAGAAGATTAATTAAAACAATATTTAATTAATGAAAATAAGTCAAGCAAACAAACATGTCTCTAGCCTGACACTCTAGCTACGGCGATCCGAGCGAATTTATATCACATACTGGTCCGGAGTAAGCCACAGGCATCGCACTTTATATCGTCAGCATTCCGTGCGATTGCTGTGCTTAATACATTATACTGAAATTTCACAACAATGAGGAAAGCTTGACGTTACCGGTCATCATATTCTTCTGATATGAAATGAATATGTGTTATGTATAACAAAGTGTGGGAATATACATGAGTATTTCAAAGCCGTTTCGAACAGACCGTACTGCCCTGTTATTCATAACTGTTCAAATTTTATATTAATGAAAAGCTGATTAAAATCTCAATTGAGAGGGCCTTATTAGTGTTGTATTTAGCGTTTATTCAATTATTTCTTAAGCTAATTGTGTACTTTTCTGATACATAGTTTTCAAAATTAGAATCATAATGAGTATCTTTTGATGATATATGCCCTTTTTTGCTTAATCACCTCCGTGTCCTTACGGTATTGGTCTTTTCTTCATGGAGATTTTCGATAAGGATATATCTGTGTGCGTCGAATAAGGTGTGTAAGACCGTCAGCAAATCATCCGTTGTTGTATAACGTCGGTGTATTCAGTTTATTGACAACATCGATATTTTAATGCCGTCTAATCTTATGCATCTGGATGTCAGATGCCAGTCGCTGGCATAAACTGATTATTAAATTTCTGAATGGGTGCAAAATCCTTAAACATTATCAGATCAGCACTAGTTTCCTCCAGCCCAGCAGGTGTTCGCAAATCTTAACACCATCCATTAACGTGACTTCAGTTGAAGATTCTTCGCTGGCGTTCCGTAACCCGAGGATTCATCAGCACCCCTTTGTCCATCGTTATACTTGCCCGCTACCGCAGTAGTGGAACGCGGGTATATGGGCTGTTTCGCGTGGCGTTCCTTGAAAAGGTAGCTCATATTTACGTTGAACAAGCGGATCGGTTGTCGACTAATTGCACCCTGCTGCGGAGAAAGTTTACTCCCACTGTGAGCAGAACTTCCATCAAATGTGCGGTAAATGTCGACATATCTACGCGCATTATATAAATTTTCATCCCTATTTCAATGCCCTACCGCTTTAATCGATAAATGTTTAATAAACACATACTATCTTGATAATTCTATTCGCGATTCGAATAAACATCATCAGAATGTCCTTACTATATATTGCTCAAGACCCACTTCTAACATATGCCAAATAGTTTTCCGGCTGATAAACGATTCGGAGTGAAATACAGTAACAACAAAAAGCGAGGTGATAAAGATGAAAATGTGGATTGTGTTAAACATGTACCTCCTGGAAAACATTCAGTTTGTTTTAGGAGAAATTTTTAGTCAAGTTTGAGATTCCCTGATAATAATGCAACGGTATTCGAAGATGATTTTTGGTACCTTTTTTATCCTTTTGCAAACGATAATGACTATGGTGTTTTATAATGAAAATTTATCATTAATTTTCGTCAATCATCCATCAGTCTTGATGGTCCACAGCCCCTGGACATGACTCCCTAATTCATCCTAATCATTGAGGATTTTTGGACCATGTCAAACCGTCAATGCAGGTTGAGTGGTGCCGACTTTTTACATGCCATCCGACACGTGGATCATCTGCACAGATAATTGGGTGACCCAGTACTAACAACTAAGGTAGTAACAATGAGGTGAAGAGTCCCCAGGATTCGAACCCACGACCTCCGGTTCCTAAGCACACCACGCTATGGGCTATAGAGCCAGTTAAATATGTTTATTATTTAAATAAAAATATAATGAAAAATTAAATGGCGTTGTTTTGTAGTTTAACATTGGAATTCTTTAGCGCTTTAAAATAATAAACGTGGGGACCAGCAGCTGGTTTCAACTGATTTTGAAGAAATCATAGTTTTCAATTACGGATGCTTAAGAATCTAGATGTCCACTGTATTCTTCAAACTCATTATAAGTAGTTCAAATTAGTTTCTGTTTTCCTTAATAGGATATGCAAGTGATAACATAGTGGTGTAATATGCGTAGAAGGAAGTAAAATAATTAAATTAAATGAATTGAAATTAAAAATTAGTAAATTATATTAAATTAATAAAAGAAAATATTATGGTTATCCAAAATTTTTAACGTAATATCTGTCATAAATTTAAAAAAACATTTAAAATTTAATGAAGACAACGAATATTATTCCCAATATGGCAGTATACATAATTTCGTGAGGTTATGGTTTTCCAATACTATTTAACTACAACTAATGTAACACTTTTTATTTATTTATTTTAAACTATAGGAATTAAATCCATACTGTAACAATTTCATTTTGCAAAATCACTTCTAAAAGCTTGGTACAGAACATATTACTACTTAAATTGTAAACGGTAACTCTCTAACTACCGAAATAAATAAAATATGCAATGATTATACAATGATATAAATGTTTGAGTTGACATTAAATGTCTTAAAAACTTTGAATGATTTTTTGAGACAAATTTTTGAATTATATAGTCAGGATATTGATGTAAAATGATAATTAATTTGTGGTGGAGAATCAACTTCTTTATGAGGGGTTGGAAAAGGTGCATGTAACATTTTTCGTTACGCATCATTTTTCCGTTATACAAAATTTTAATAACCAGTCGTATATTTGAATAATTATTTATCTTATTTTTTATGTTCAAATTAATGGGCTAAGAATTTATGTTTATGTGAACTTGGGTTCATAAAATAAATAATCGATATTTTAATCTCTCAATTATTCAACTTTGTTCATTCTTGACATAACATTTACAATGTGTAATTGGACTCTTCTATTGTCGTTTAATGATTTTAATTGAGTGAAACTTCTTTATGAGTTGGAAAAAAATTGGTAACAACATTTTTTGAAAATAACGTCATAAAGAAATTTCCTTCTTCAAATTATACATTACACTTACTATTTTTCTGAAGATCAGTCATTTGCTGATAATTTTATATAAGGAGGCTTGATCGTTTTTCGCATCTAAGACATTTTTAGTTTTATGTATTCTTCTGTTAATTCATTAGGTTAACATACATGATGATATTATTGATTTTGGTTTTAGAATCCGTTATCCCAGCTTCCTTCAGCTCAGGAGAAATTTCTTAATTCTTGGTATAACATGTTTGCATAAATTCAGTTCTCACAATTTGTAATTTCTCTAAATGTTGAAATATTGAAATCTTAAATTTGGTGCGTAATAAAGTTCTCTCTGACTGACCAATAAAATGTAATAATTTATTCGTCATTTACATATCGCCGTCTGTTTACATATCATAATGAATGTCGATCAATATAGCAAGAATATAGTTTTCAATATAATGTGTCAAGTCTCTTTTTACTTCCGATAATACCTTATCCTTTTTCTGTTTTCCATTGATGTATTTTTTTGTGACTAAAAATACTTTAAGATAACAATCAGGTTTGACGAATTGTGTTCTGTTCATTCATAAAAAAGTTAGCTTCTTTTGGTCCGTATTTATTCAGGAAGGCGTGCAGTTGTTGCCCATAATAATATTTTAATAAATTGCGACATAGTATTGCAGGACTTGCAGATACACTTCCAAGTATTCCGAGAAGATGTGATGCATGTGTGAAACAATGTTTGTTCCTGCCTTTGTTCAGCTATTTGTCGTATCACTCTTGATTTTTCTAGATTTAATTTCTCTAATGTGGTGGTTAATCAGATTCATCTAACTCTTATTCTCTATAACTTTTAGTCTGGCTTGTTTGTTCAATTGTAGTTTCTTTTCTTTTGGAACTGAATGTCGATATTAATTTATTTAATAATATAATATTTTAACTTTCGGTTTTACCTAATGCCGGTGAACATCAATGACTATGCTTACAGGTCCATGGTTTGTCTTTTCCCTACTCTTCTTACCTTTAAAACCAAAAATCAATGTCTTATTGGAAAATATTTATTAAAATATACACATTATTCTTTGTGCCCAGATAGGAATTATCTGTATTCTATGCCCAAAAAAATGCTATATCATTTGTTTTCTAAATACAATAAAAGATAGATATCATTAATATTACCTATTACTTTTTTAGCTACTTTTTAACTATTTCTATTTTCTTATCCTCCTATATAAAAGATAATCAAAAAAACCTTGTCTCAGTCAAGTACGTGAAAAAAAACGATACAAACTTTTATAACAGTGAGCCTCTATTCATCGTATAGTAAAACACTTATTTATGTGAATTTGTATATTAGTATTAGGTGCAGCTATTTCCCGTTAGGCGACGTGAGCTTACGATAACTTCCAAGTACATATTAGTGTTTATTGTCATTGACATGAGTTTATCATATTACAATACATATTATGCTGTTTTACTCCTTTGTTGTTTGATGCCACTTTGAAACAATTGAACACATAAACGAAGGAGACAATAATTGTGTCGCACACTCATGATGAATGAAGAAACCATTTTTCATTAAAATAAACGACTTTATCAACACTATCTCGCGACTCACTGTAACAAGGTCTTCAAGGATAACAGCACAGTTGTGCACCAATCTTTTAAACAACTTTATCCTTACCGACGGTTTGGAATTCATTCGATCACAATCTGCCTATTGGTGAGTCGTTGTAGTGTTTGACAAATAACAATACCAATCGTGCTGCTATTGAAAGAAGAAAGAAAATAAAGAAAGAAGAAAATGGCACATATTAAGGTATATTAACTGTGCTGTATATTTCTTTTTATTATTGTTTATCTTACAATAATTTCTAGTTTGCCTTGGAGCAAAAAGTCGGTCTTGCCGTTCAATTAGCTTTGCTGAACTTTAAAAGGATTTTAAAATTTCTTATTAAATGCCAAGTTATGTTAATCTTCAGTAATTAACAGGACTTGTTATGTTACCATACAAAAACGCAAATCTTTACCTATATAATGTTAGAACCAATATGTATGAAATTATAAAGTTAGGTTTGTATTCCGTGGTATCCGTTGTTACATGTAAAGCAAGTTCAAGAGACAATATTAAATATATTGAAATTATGAACATTATAAAAATTCAATTTGTTCATAGAATATTAGTACATAGAAATAATATGGTCATAAAATAGAACTAAACTATTGGTGCTGAAGTTTTAAAAAGAGTTGAAATAAGCTTTTGTTTAAATATAATGTTTATGTTAATTTAAAAATTCAATTATTATGTTAAAATTTGCTACTTTATTAAATAGTATTCTTAATAATTAAACCTATAGAAACCACTTCAAATTATCATTTAAGTTAGTCATTGCTGGTTTCTTTTTATTAGATTTAAACATCATGATTAAATTTCTCTGGACATCATACTAGTTAAATACTTATTCAAAATTATGAACTAGATCAAAACTTCATCTATTATTATCATATTTTCTAAACCTTGCACTATAATCATGATCAGCCTATTTTTTGTTCACTGCTGAACCTTAGGCCTTCCTAATATACATCTCCGTTTAGGGGTTTTGGTTCGATCCACCGCTGGTCGAATGGTTTAGTAGATGGATCGACTTTTGTGCCCATCGACGCGTGGATCATCTTACTTTTTCAGGCGATTGGTTGATCATTAATTTCTATCTTTCCAACTAGGAAGCGTAGTAAAGATTGTTGAGGTCATACAGGTTCAGATCCACGCATTCCGGTTTTTGAAAGCACGCTAATACCGCTATGCACGGCGACATAGGCATCAATGTTTATCACTTTTAGTTTCGATGACAAATTCCAAGTCATTCAAGACAGACGAACTGATTAAAAACATATTGTTTTGTTGTGTGCCATTTAATATCGCAATATATATATACTCCATTTTGAAAAGTAAGTATTTTCGTTTTGTGCATTTCTAATTGTCGAAATTTTCTTTGGCCAGTACGTACCAGAATGTCGGGATCATAATCAAGCTGATGGTTCTTGTGATCGCATACATTGGTTGGGTTCATTCGGATCTGACAGTGTGAGAGATCTAAAGTTGGATAGATGAGTAGTGAGGTCCCACATCCCTGAGAAGGAAGGAAAACAGGACGCCAGCATCAAACCATTTCAGTCAAATTGTGATGAGGTACAACAGTACACAAAATTATAATTTATATACTGTATCATAGAAAATAACAAGCACTCTTTATATGTATACACAGTAACAAAACAGGTAACGCTATATAATAAAATTGTAAAAATCACGTTTTAAAATAATAATCGAGATGCATTTTAGAACATTTTATAAACACCAGTTTAACTCGTTTGCAATAGTTTATTGATTTTATTAAGCGCGGGAATGAGATGTGGGTTTTACTAGAAGAAAAGTACTTTTCACTAACTCTGCTTTTTAGATGATAAAGATCTGAAAAGTCGCCCGAAAAACCATGACAAACAGGTGCAAGCTAAAATAGCTTCAACAGCAAACAACGATGTGGTTGGGTGAAAATACTGGAGTGAAGAATCATCCGTTTAAGCCAACGTGAAAAAGTTCTTCAATCGGTTTCCACAGTTCAGATAACATTCCGGAACCCCTGAATATACACTTCATCAAATTAAACCCCAGGTATAGTTTATCAATATTTACATGGTACCAGATTCAATTCAGTTTGTCATAGTTCGATCGTCGACACTTTGGATGATCTCAAGAAATTTCTCTTTATATATTCCAGTTTCCTGGATGGTTATCTATTCTCTTCAATTGTTTTGGAGTTGGATATCCTTGAGAAATATGTGACATCTAGATACACGTGGAAGGATGATCACTTTGATGATCTATTTCAATGAACAAAAAAGTTACATATTATTCTTATTCATTTTTAGTATAATTTTCTCGTAGCGCAACTAGTTTAAACTTTTTAAACTTCTCTCACTGCTGATGTAGTTTTGTACAACAAGATTTTTAATTTACGTAATACTTGATCCGTTCTTCTTTGGCGCATATTTGAAATATTCCATAAGATCAATGCTAGACATCTGAACTCTGCATAATTTTCTAGTAGAGTACCTTCATGTGATATGCTCAAGGCTTTTGTAATAGCTCTGCACACCCTACGTACTTACTCTCTAACATTGGCATGATGTGCATAGACATTAGATATATATCCGTAACTAGTAATATATGCGTGCTTTGAAACCGGAGGTCGTGGGTTTGAATCACGGACTCAGCAGGCTTTTCATTGTTAACCTGGTTGGTGTGA
This sequence comes from Lamproptera curius, assembly GCA_029286875.1. Classification (NCBI taxonomy): domain Eukaryota; kingdom Metazoa; phylum Arthropoda; class Insecta; order Lepidoptera; family Papilionidae; genus Lamproptera; species Lamproptera curius. The sequence goes on along the minus strand of JAGSMT010001034.1, from coordinate 9,164 downwards.
CATTTGAAATTTGATCACCATTGTCTAAAGTGAGACTGGGTCTTTGCATCGGGATTGGCATATCAAAGTCGGTCACCCACCAGCCCGCATGGACCAGCGTGGTAGGACACGTTAAAACCCTAATGGACAGAAGTGTATTAGGGGCTATCGCCAGCAGTGGACTATGAAGGCTGAAATAATAATGATGAAGTGATGATTGTGGATGAATATTGTGCTAATAAAACTTTAAAATGTTTTTATTTCACAATAAATAAAGCCATTAATACATGATTACAGGTTCCCTTTGGTAAATTAGTGCCACTACTGTTGATGCGTAGCTGGCCGGGATCAGTCGGGGGTTTATGACTATACCCTTGTTAACCAAGGCTTATCGATGGTTATGACTTTTACGTTCAATCATTGTACCCGGCTACAAGGGTACGGTTTCTCAGTGTAAAGTAATATTGAATGATCGTTGCAATAGTCATTTGCACGTATCATATTTTCTCATAGTTGTTGACGAATCAGTCTTGTTTTGTGTCACAAACCACGGTGTGTTTGTCAAGCTTATTTTCCAATTTATGAATATAGTTTGCAGATTTATTTCTTTGGTATGTTCAGCTATTCTTATAATATTTTCAATGCACACTGTTATTGAATTCTCAGGAGAATTAATATTGAGCGAACATCTATGATAAAATTAATTACATTGCATTTATAACGGAAAATAAATGACAAATGAAACTTCAATAATTAGTGTTGGCCTCTTACAGAGTTGATTCGACCTGGTTTGTAACCTAAATGGCGGTGATCTTCAAAAACCACGATGAACAGACTTGGCTAAGTTACATTCAGGGTGGTGAGCTGGGGTTCTGGGTGCTGGCCTAAGCCACGTTGTGTCAGAAAGATATCTTGAGACTCCACACAAATTTCTTGATGCTTTGGTGGTTATTACTCTATAATACTCCTCAAGCGAAATTTGCTTCATTGACTAGTAATGCTTTTCTGCCCTTGACTTTCATTCAAGGCTCTGTGCCCAAATTCGATGAAGGTTCAATTGGCCTTTTGTTCTTTTGATTTGACACCACACCACGATATTAATAACATCAGTAAAGCGATCGATCGTGCGATATGACGGTACAAACATGAGCATTGGTCGTATGGAATGATCGATCATTTGACCTGGTACCATTGTTGTTTTGTAAAGATTGTATGTCATGGTTTTATTGATACCATCAAGGCCAAAGGTATAGTTCCACTCATTAAAATACGCTAAATAAAAAATATCGTGGTTTGTTCTATGGTAAAATTGCTTGAACCAAACAAGCCTTCTACAAGATGATACTAGACTTTCTTACCGTCGTGGTGGTAAGAGGAACCTTCTTCGATCGAATGTATCAGCTTTCATCGTTGTTCAACGTTTATGATACCGGAAGGTTTGGCTACTCCACGCCTTAAGCAACGAAACCAGATACAGTAGTAGTTTATGATTTCAAAGCTATGAATAAACGAATTGTTGAAATCAATATGTATCCAAGATTTTGATAACGAGCAAATTTCTTAAACTAGCGTCCGTGCAGATTGCTTAATGAGTTGGTTTTCACCAAGCGGGGAATGATAACCATGATTGGTTAATCGTTTATGATCTATAATTTTCTATATTTCAAATTATTAATACAGGCATTAAAAGATGCAAAGGCCTATAGATTAAGAATTTACACAAACCCATGGATAACAGAATTGTTCTGTTGTTGTTGAAGATTTGGAATATTGCCCTATCATTGGTGAGGAAAATGAAGAAATGGTGAAACCAATACACTCCCTGCAACAATACAATAAAACAGTTAAACATCAAATTACGAATTAATAAGTAAACTGATGAATAAGATAAACTAAAGAAATTCGGTTTTCTAGGAAATAGCTTCTTCTTCAAAGTTGTATGCAATAGAATAAATCAGCATTGTTGCTGTGCGTTACAGGTGTTGGCTTAATGACTCTCCCTCGGACTGCTGGCCTACATTCAGAGTTCTCTCGACTTGGACACGTTTGGAGCACGATCTAAAGCCGACGGCGGCCTTGGGTTCAGATTTACGAAGAACAACTAATCAATAACCTCGCCTGGTCTATTGGGCGCCAACTGCATCACCCTTCGGTACGATTATACGCGAAGAGATGGTAACAGAATCGTGAATTAATTTAACTCATGAAACATTTACCTACAAGGGTCAACTACAATCGAACCGCTTTTATTAAATAAAATGTCTTCTTATTTATGTTAAAGCCTTAAGATAATTTGCGCTTTTTAATTAAATCTAGCAATGACAAATATACTTTCATATTGTTGTTTCTATTTTCCGTTGCTAAAGATCAATCGATACCTTTATTTCTTCTTAAAATATAAACCATACACTTTCAAAGAATATTTTTTCATTTTTTTTTCTTTGTACCTAAAACTTCGAGATTAGTTTGAATCATTTTTGACATTGGTATAATTAATTGTTGCTTCAGTTTTCCACAGTACCAACAGTAAGTCACCCATGCCACTAGCTGCAAGTGCTACCAACTCCGGGAATATTTTTGGAATCTAGGTTCCCAATTTGTAGGTACTACTGTACTGGATGATGGAGACATTTCATGGCGATTTGAACACTTGAAGATATTTACAGAGACACGTCTTCAAGGCTGTCAAATTTTTTTCAGGGGATTGGCATACAAGAAACAATAAGACGAACGCCAAAGAATTATAAAAGTGAATAATATATAAACTAACTTTAATTATATTTTTGTTATGAAAAGTTTCTTTTTTTAATTTAGGATTATATATAATATTTTAATGGCAGTATATTTTTCTTAATGAATAATTACACGACGACAATGACTAGTGTCTAATTTTATAAATTTACACTGATGATTTACCCTGAAATATTATAATCCAGTCAATTGTAATTAATATCATGTCGTAATGAACCAAATATCCACATGGATCCAATTTAAAGTATTTTATGGTTATTAATTACTCATGTTGACGAATGAATAAAAGCGATTTAAGATAGAATCCTTCGAAACTTAGTCACGCTCGTGTTCGATCGAATATGTTTTCTTTGGAATTCCCTGAGTTCACTTTTAATTTATTACTTTCAAATATAATTCAGTATACCTTAATTTTTTTTAAAAGACATCTATATATCGCGCTTGTGTAAAATGTGTCACACAGAATTATAAAATGTGTGTGTGCATTAATGATATTCCATCATAATGATCTTTTAATCTATCTATTATCTATATAAAAATCTTCAAGGATTACAGATTAAACAATGCTTAAGATAGTAAATTGTACTCAAAATTCTGAATTTCATCAGTGTTTATTTCAAACATTTAGCATTACATGAATATAAATAATTCATAGTCGTTGTGAGATACTTCTTGTTGTCATGCCGACGATCTTAAAATATTTTGCCGTTATTTGTCTTTTATTATTATTGTCACATAGTAATTTGGCTAATAAATATAAATGAAATTCGTTGCAAGAATATGAAATGTTATACCTATCATATAAATTGATAATCAGCTCATAATCGTTTGTACAATCTAAAAGTCTTCGAAATGCTAAATGAATTAATACATTCTATTTTTATATATCACTGTAGCATATTCAGCTAAAACAAATGTTCATTATTAAAAAATAAATATAATTTCTTTTTAAAAAACAACATCATCTAATAAGCATAGGCTTTTACAAATTTATGGTTGTTTCAACAGATGGCCTTATTTTTAAAGAATCAGTACTTCTAGATTTTTATTAATATTGAACTGTTTTGAAAAGTACAAAGTTATGATAGTTACGCGTTGTCATAACAAGATATCATCCTATTTTTCTAATACAAAACCAATACAACGTTGATATGCATTCTACGCTCACAACACGTGTTATTGGGTACAATACGTAATTAATGCCTTCATCATCATTTTTGTACACAATAAAACCTAGACAGGCACACTACTAACATTACGATTGTAAAACATTGTTCTCTAGTTACTCTATAAAAAGAAAAATATTTTTCTCTGTACCAACAATCATTTAAATTGACATATTCTAATGGTGATAAATCAACATGTAATTTATTATTATAAAACAAAATATCAATAATGTCTTACATCGTGAAATTGACAAAACTGTATAATAATAGTTTGTCTAACACCAGTTTAATAACTCAAAAATATATGATAGTACCATGTACTATACTATGATTTTGTACGGTGGTGAGTCCTGTTTGAAACAAATGCAGGTGGTACCACCATGATTTATTTCACCAAAACTGTGGTGTGAAAGCACTACTGTGTTTCAATTTGAAGCACCGTAATAATATGTTACTGAGTAAACGAGACTTAACACCTATATGTCTCACGGTAGGCAGCACGTTGGCGATACCACTGGTTTCTTCATGTCCTGTAGTCGGTGATACTTCCCATCAATTAAGCCCCGAATAACAAATCTGCCTGCGTATGCAATAAAAAAAAAAAAAATAGTCATACAATTTTTAATGCAAGCATTTTAATATTTCCTCTTCCTAAATCTCGCAAAGTGTTTCTTCAATAGCAAGCTTGATTCTAAAGAACTTTATATTCAACATTTTTTTATCATGTTAATGTGTCTCTATATAAAATGTGAAAATATATAAATTCACAACCTGTAATTTATCTATTTAAGAATAATTAATAAATATTTGCATAAATAGCATATTTTTGTCTATAAAAGTCTGTTTACAAACCAGTTTTGTATATTTATAATTTTTGGGCTTATATGTTTGCAGTTCATCTACCCAGCTGATACACTAAACCATCATGAACTGAATATAATGGACCCATTTTGGTTAAATTTCTAAAAAGTGTTATCAGTTTTAGAAAATAAGGGCCGTGATTTGTTGTCAAAAGATACATATTTCTGCGATTCAAAATCCAAATAATCGCATTTTTCATAAACGACAAATTAATAAATCTATAATATAATAATTAATAAATAATAAATAAGATAAATAAATAAACAAATGAATAGACAAAATAATAAATGAGTGAATGAATTAAAAAATAAGTGTATATAAAGTGTACATAAATTAATAAATAATAAATTAGACTAATAAACAGACTGAATTAAATAATTAGGAATTCATCAGATACATGCATGGAATAAGTTGAATAAATTGAATAAATGAATGAATGAATAAATGAACAATTGAATGATTGAAGATAATTGAATGAATGAATGAATGAAAAGTGGACGAATGAATGAGCCAAATGAATGAATGAATGAATAGGAATGAATAGTCAGATGAAGAAATGAATTAGATGAATGAAAATGAATAAACAATAAATGAATAAAGATGAATAAATGAATGACTGAATATGAATAAGAGGTATAAATGAAATAATGAATGAGATAAATAAATAAATGATGAATGATTGAATAAATGAATAAATGAATAAATAATAAATAGACAAATAAATAAATGAATGAATAATAAATAGAATGAATGAATGAAAACAAATGAATCAATGAATGGATGATTGAATGAATAAATGAATAAATAAAAAATTGAATGAATAAATGAACAGATGAATAAATGAAAAATGAATGAATTATTAAATAAATAAATAGTAAGATAAGATAGATAAATAAATTAAAGAATGAATGAATAAAATAAATTAATAAATAAATGAACTAATGAAAAAAATGAATGAATAAATTATTAACGAATAAATAAATGAATAATAAATGAACAAATGAATGGTCAATTGAATAATAAATAAAGTAAATGAATAAATAAATATATAAATAAATCAATGAATCAATAAAAAATAAATAAATGAAATGAATGAATCAAATCAATCGTGAATAAATGGTGAATTATTGAATGAATGAATGAAATAAATAAATAAGTAAATAAATAAAATAAATGATGAATGAATGAATACGAATGAAATCGAAAAAATGAATGAATGAATGAATAAATATGAATAGAAAAATAAATAAATGAATAAATTAATGAATGTAGCAGTTGGATGACAGTTCGTGAATAGACTAAATGTGATTGGATGAATGAATGAATGAATAGGTAGATGAATAATTGAATGAATGAATGGATGGTGAATGAATAATTGAATGAATAGTTAACTGAATTGATGAATAATCGAAATGGTTGAATGAATGAATCATCGAATAAATGAATGAATGAATAAATAATAAATATATAAACAAATGGTCAATAAATAAATGAATGAATAGAATGAATAAATATATAAATAGATGAAATAATAAATAAAGAAATGAATGAATGAATAATTGAATGAATGAATGAATAGAATAATCAAACAATAGGTAAAATGAATGAATGAATGAATAGAATATTGAATGAATGAATGAATGAATGGAATTGTGTTAGTAATTGAATAAATGAATAAATAAATTGATAATTAATAAATGAACAAATAAATTTGATATAAATAAATAAATAAATAAATAATAGAATAAAGAGGTATGAATAAATGAATAAAAAATGAATGAATGCACCATAATTAAGATGAATAAACTAATAATGTGTAATTGAATGATTTAATTAATGAATAATGAATAGTAAATGATTGAATATAACAATTGAATAATTAATTGAATAGACCATTGAATAGTTAAATGATTGGATGACCGATTGAACAGACCAGAATGAATAGACTAGAATCCAACGAATGGATGAATGAATGAATGAATAAATAAATGAAAATAAATAAATGAATAATAAAATCAATAATAAACAACAAACATATTAAATAAATAAATGAAAAAAAGATAATAAATGAATAAATAATAAATCAAATGAAATAATAAATAATGAATTATAAATAAATAATAAACAAATGAATGAATAAAAATAAATAAATATATGAATAAATGAACAGATAAGAATGAACGAATAGATGAATGAATAGATGGATAAATGAATGAATGAATGAATAAGTAGATGTATATTTAGACAAAAACAAAATTATTCAATAAACAACGATTATTTAATAAATAAATAAATGAATAAATAAATCAATAATTAATGTAAATAAATAAACAAACAAATATATAAATAAATGAATAAATGAATGAATAAATGATTTAATGAATGATTGAAGGTATGAATGAAATAATGAATAGATAAATAAATAAATAAATATAAATAAATGAATAAATAAATAAACAATAATTGAATAAATAAATGAATCAATAATTAAACTAATGAATAAAATAACAAAAAAATAAATTAATAAATAGTAAAAAATAAATAAATAAATATACAAAGGAATAAATAAATAAATAAATAAGATTGAATGAATAATAAATAAAGAATGAATTAATGAATGAATGAATGATTAATTGAATAATGAATGAATGAATAGATAAATGAATGAATAGATTATTGAATGAATGAATAAATGAATAAGCAAATACTGATTAAATGAATATTTAAGTGAATGAGGATAATAAAATGAATGAATGAATGAATGAATAGACCAAAATAAATAAATAAATGAATGAATGAATGAATCGTAAGACAAATAGATAATTATTGAATAGATAAATGAATATAAAATAAATAAACAAAAAATAAATTAATAAATGAATGAATAAATAAATAAATAAATATACAAAGGAATAAAAAATAAATAAATAAATAAATAAATATAAATAAATGAATGAATGAATACATGAATAAAACATGAATGAATAGATAATAAGTGAATGAATAATTGAATGAATAGATAATGAATAATGGTAAATGAAAATTGAATGAATGAATAATAATTAAGAAAAAATTAATGAATGAACAAATGAAAAAAATTAATTAAAATGAATAAAGGAATGAACTTGAATGAATAATTGAATAAACAAAATAAGAATTAAGGAATGAATAAATAAATAAATGGATAAATGAATGAATGAACCGAATGAAAAAATTAATGAAAATTATTATTGAACGAATAAATAAATGAATGAATGAATTAATAAAAAAATAAAATGAATAATGAAATGAATGAATGAACGAATGAATGAATGAATGAAAAATAAAATGAATGAACGAATGAATAAAATGAAAAATGAATAAATTGTTTGGAGTAAATAAATAAATGAATGAATGAATGGATAAAAGAACAATGATTAAATGAATGAATGAATGAATGAATGAATGAATGAATGAATGAATGAATGAATGAATGAATGAACGAATGAAAAAAGTATTAAAAATGAAAAATAATGAATCCGATTAACGAATGAATGAATAAATTAATGAATTAATTAATTAATTAATGGATTATAAATAAATAATAAATATAAGCAAAATCTACCTCCATGTAATATACCCTAATACTGTCAATTCACCATTAAGTTAAGGCATGTTAAACAAAAGGAATACGAAAATCTTCGCTGCCAGTTAGTGTTTCTTGTCGGGTTAAATACCATTTGCCGCGTGGCCGATAAGGACCTAAGAAAAGGTTTTAATCTCTTCACCCACGCCACAGTGGTGGCGCATGGGGAAAGACGGCCCAACCGCCTTTGGAGGGTGTCTCGAGTGGGAGCTGGGGGTGTCTCAGGGGCACGACCTTTGCTTCCTGCCAATTGTGGGATATTGAAACAAAAGATGGGGGTGCCGTCCGCCATTCTGCGGGGACGGAATAAGCCCGGCCTTCAAAAGTCGGGGAGGCTAGCCCCCGGGCTATCCCGGAAGGGCCAAGACACCGAAGGTGGCATGCGCGCCCTTCCTGACACTTTAAGGCCCTGGGTGGCCGGCAAGAGGGGCCCGCCGCCCAGAAAACTCAAGGAATTATAAATCCCACCTTTTAAGCGGAATCCTCGGAAAGAGGCCCCAAAGGTTTCCCAAATTCATAGCGCCCGCAACCCGGCACCCAGCGAACGAGAGCAAGGAAAACCTTGGTTTTTTAGTGGGTTTACGGGCCGCTCCATCTTGGCCTGAACCCCATATCCCTGCTACCCCCCTCACCTGGCGGGAGGTCAAAACTGGTTTTACCAACGGCAAAAAATCTTCCGCTTGATGTTCGGTCTTTGCTTCGTTCGTCGGCATCTTTCTCAACAATTGTTCATCAAGTAGCGGGCTCTTTGAAAGATTAAACTAATTTTTTATAAAAAGTAA
>JAGSMT010001033.1:0-20015 GCA_029286875.1 Lamproptera curius | reverse complement strand
CCCCAAAGGAGGGGTGACGACCCTGCCGTGCCCCTTTGGCCCTCCACCCCTGGGGTTTCCCGCCGAGTCGGGAGGAAGGGAGGCGCCAGGTCACCCCTTCCCCGCTCCACCCTTTTGGGGGAAGAAGGGCGGCATGTTTCCCCGGCCGTTGACCCCCAATCCGGGGCGGCCCTTGGCACCCTCCAGGACGGCCCCCGGGCCGGAGGATTTCCCTGCCACCCAACCGGAACCCCACCCTAACCAAAATCAACCAACCAACCTAACCTAACCAACCTTTTTTTTTTTTTAGTGGGAAGCCGCAACCCGGTCCTCGGGGGCAAAGACGGGGGGCGGACCGCACCGACTAAACCAAGTTGTTCCTTCCGGTTTTTAGGTTCGGGAAGTTTGCACCATCTGCAACCCCACCGGGCGCTGGCCGGAAGCAGCCCCACTGCCTTACGGGCCATTGCTCTCGGGGCGTCGGAACTAGCCTTCTCTCGGCCCCTGTTGGTAACAGACCCCCACTGTTATGGGCCATGGGAGCCAGGAGTTCTGACCCGAAGGACCAAACCCAGCCCCAGCGGCGGGCCAGGCTCCGCCGCGCCCATTTTGGCCGAGAAGGAGAAGAGATCGACGACCCATGCCGAATGTCCTCCTCCCACGGCCCTCCCACACCGCATCAGCGGCGGCTCGCCGAGTCGCGGAGGATAGGAGAGGCTACGGAATACCGACACCTTCCCCATGATCTTCCTTTTGGAGAGACAGGAAGGGCGGCACACCCACCTCCTGCAACCCGTCCCTCGCACCCTCCTTAGGCGCATCCAAAGGGGCTTATTGAGCCCGCTTGGAGCAGCCTCCACGGCCGGCCTTCACCCAGGCCGGCCAGGTTCTTTCTAGTTCCCGCGGCTGACCCAGCCGCAGGATGAGCCCCACCCTGACAAAGCGAGAACCTGTTCGGGGAACCCAACCTTTTTTTTTTTTTTTTTCCGTTGAAAATCAGCTTGGATTCCCCGCCGCCAAAGGAGGGGACAGCGGGAGGGGCCCTGGCCAAGATGGAGCGGCCGGTATACCCACCAAAACCAACGGTTGTTCTTTCTTGTCGCTGTGGGGCCGCGGGCACTGATCACAGTTCTGGCGACCCGGCGACGTGGCCCTCCGGCCTTCTTCTCCGGGTGTGTTGGGGACACCGAACGTCGCTTTAGGGCGCCGTGCCGGAACAAACAGCACGGGTCCTCTGAGCCCTTCTTCGGCGGCGGGCACCCTGCTGGCCGCCCAGGGGCTCAGTGTCAGGGAAGGTCGCGCGTACGCCACCTCGGCGCCCTGCCTTCTTCGGATAGCCAGGGCGCTCACGGCCTCCCTGTCCCTTTCCGCGGCCCTCCGCCATCACGTCTCACAGAAAGCAAGGACGGCGCCCCACGACCTTTCGTTTCCCAGCATCCGCGGCACTACGGCAGGAAAGGCGGTCGCCCCACGACACCGCAGCTCCTCGGCGCTGCCTCGACCCAGGCTGGGCACCTTCCAGCCGTGTTGGGCTGTTCTTCGGACATACGCCACAGTGGTGGCACTTTGTAGGCTCCTCACCGGCCACGGGACAGGTACCTCCGGAAACAGCCGTGTCCTGAGAGAACCTGCGTCGCGGAAATGTTAGGAGCCATGTCCCTTCTAGCCACCACTTTAGAACGGGGCGTTGGCTTCTTAGTTTGACGGCGGCGCTGGGTGCCCAGCCGCAGCTCCCACTCCTGTGATTGGTAAGGAGCGCACCATCTCTGCGCCCCCTTATTCTTCTGGCTGGCCTACAGCCCCGAGACCTCGCCTCCGCGCCAGAAAAGAGGACGCGAGGATTTCTGCGTTCAGGTCCCAGGGCAAGGAGCCAGCCATCAGCACGCCGCCTCGCCGGAGATGGTCCGATAGCCCCGTACGGCCCGATCGCCAACACCCCTGGGTCCTCCTTAGTACCGCTGTACTCTCCTTTGAGGGTGTCGGCCCCACGGGTGCCCCGTACAGGACCATGGACCGACGACCCAGCGTACAGGCGGCGACAGAGCTGCGTCCTCCGGTATTGGGAGCAGTCTGCCGAGAGCTGCCGCTGCTCGCCACTCTAGGCGCGAGGCGCTCAAATGGGCGCAAACTCCATCGGCGGTCAGGACCAGGCCGAGATATTTCATCGTCGGTTTGACGTCGACGCGGACGCCGCAACGATAATGTGGGCGTCCGCAGGCGTCCTGAGGCCCGTAAAAGTAAGGGCCCGGATTTTCGAGCGCCACCTCTAGTCCTAGCCGCCGGAGGGGGAACCTAACCTAACCTAACCTAACCAACCAACCTAACCTAACCTAACCTAACCTTTTTTTTTTTTTTCCCGTTGAAAAATCCAGCTACGGATTCCCTGCCGCCAAAGTGAGGGGGAGCGGGATATGGGCCCCGACCAAGAAGGAGCGGCCGGTATACCCACTAAAAACCAACGGTTGTTCCTTTCTCTGTCGCTGAGCCGGGGCCGCGGCACTGATTACAGTCATCGGCGACCCGGCGACGTGGCCCTCGGCCTTCTCTCCGGGTGTGTGGGACACCGAACGTCAGCTTTAGGCGCCGTGCCGAACAAACAGCACGGCGCCCGTCTTGAGCCCTTCTCGGGCGGGGGCACCCTGCCGGCCGCCCAGGGGCCCAGTGCTCAAGGTGCGCGTACGCCACCTTCGGCGCCCTGGCCTCTTCTTGCGGATAGCAGGCGCCTCGGCCTCCCTGTCCCTTTCCGCGGCCTCCTTCCGCCATCACGTCCTGCAAAAGCAAGGACGGCGCCCCACGACCTCGCTCTAGCATCCTGCGTACTACAGCAGGAAGCGAAAGGTCGTGCCCCACGACACTCACGCAGCTCTCGGCGTTGCTCGACCCAGGCTGGGCACCTTCCAACGCGTGTGGGCGTCTCTTCACACACAGCCACAGTGGTGGCATCTCTGTGGGCTCCCTTACAGGCCATCGCGGCACAGGTACCTCCTGAAACAGCTGTGTCTCGGAGAGAACCTCGTCGCGCGGAATGTTAGGAGCCGGTCCCTTTCTAGCCACCACTTTAATACGGGGCGTATGGCTTCACTGTATGACGGCCGGCGCTGGGGTGCCCAGCCGCAACTCCCACTCCTGTATTGGGAGGCACCGCCTGCCCCCTTATTCTTCTTTGGGTAAGCCCAGAACCAGCCCCCGGTTTTAGGGGGGACGAGGGTGTGTCCGCGTATGCGTGAACCCCGATATTGCCGCCAGTGACCTCAACCAACTTCCACAACCCCAACCACCCCCCAACCCGGCAACCCTTGGCCGGGCCATTTGGCACGGGGAACCCCGACCCAGGAAGGAGGCCCCGGATCACCCCTTTTTTGGGAGGGGGCCCCCGAAATAGGCCCGGGAGGTTTGGGGTTTCTTGGGTGTCGGGACACCGAAAACCCCCCACCCTGGACACCGCACCCGTCGGACCCCCCGCGCACCCGGGCCGGCGCCCGGGCCCTTTGCAGCCTACGCCACCCGCCGTTTCCGCGGTCCGGGGCTCATCCCCCTTTCCGGTTTCCCCACATCTCCAAAACGACGGCCGGGGAGGGGATCCGCCAGCCCCTTTGAATGGGACGAAATGCCCCCCACCTCGTTATTACCAAGGCTTGGGCCCAGAAGGCAGAAAACAGCCCACCGGGCCCGGGGGCTCCTTCAGGCCAGGGAAGGGCTCCCGAACGCTTTCGGACCCGGGCGGTGCGTTTGCCCCTTTAAAAGGGCTGCACGAATTTCCGGCGCTTTGGGCTCGGGCTGGGCACCCATCCGATTTGGGACCATCGGGTGCGCCCCCCCCTGGGGAAAAGCCACGCCCCCCAAGGGCGCCAGACCGGTGAGGGGGGGCCCGGACGAAGCCGTTCCATTACCATTTTTGGCCGCCCCCCGGATCACCGTCCCCCCGCCAACATCCTTCCCCCGCGGCGACGTGGCTTTCCCCTTTGAACTCCTTTGGCTGCTGGGAAAAGGGGCAAACCCGGCCTCCAGGCGGGTCTCGGTGCCTCGTCCCCGGACAACGGGGGGTCCGGCCGGCGAGGCCCAGCAGGGCGGCGATTTTGGCCACCCAGCCACCCGGCGTTTAGGAGGAGACGTTTGGCCCGGGGAACGAGGTGCCGGGGACATTGCGTCCCACCATTTGCCCCCTCCACATCGAAAACAACCCAGACGGCCCCACCGCCCCTTAAAACCCGGTCCAGGCCGGGCCCACCGGCCGGCCCTCCCGGCCAGGCGGAAGGTTTGGGGCGGAACCCCTGAATGGAAAACTACCGAAGTTCGAGCCCGCAAATTAGCCCATTCAGGAAGCCACCCCACGGGAACATCACAATTAGACCCGCCCCTGGGTGAACCGGTTCCGGAACCCCTGTTTAGAGACGTGCCCTCCAGGGCCACTCCTTCCAGGTTTTCCCCTTTCGTCCAAAAACCCCGCCGGGATTTGGCGTTGAGACCCCCGCCAACCCGTGGAAGGGGTGAAGAAGGGACAGGCCCCAATGGTCTAGGGGTTTTCGGCCGGCGGCGGAACTTTGGGGGGGGTTTGAAAAACCCAATACTCCCCGGTTGAGGCCCGGACCTTTTTCTCCTGCTGGGGACCCGAGCGCCCGCCCCTCCGCGTGTCGGCAGGTCCCTCGGCCCAGTTTTGGGGGAACGAATGTTCCACAAGGCCCCAAACGACCACCGCCAGCCCAAAGGGTCCTCCTCCCAGTGGCGATTTGCCCCGGATCCATGGCCATCTTTTTGAGGCCATTTGGCCCCCGGGCCTGGGCTTGGGGCCCTGGCTTCCCCCAGGACCGCTCCCCGGGCCCCCTGCGGGTTTGGTCACCGACCCCCCTTTAAGGGGAAAGAGCCGCGGCGCACAGGATGCGTCGGCGCGGCCCCCCTGAATTTGGGCGGCCCAGCTGGCCACAGCGGTTTAAAGGACCCGGGTCAGCCCAGACACTGCCTCGTCCCTTTTCGAGGGCCCGGAAGAAAGGCCGGAGCCCCAAGAATTGACCGCACCGGCCCCGTTAACCCCCACCCTTATTTTTGGGGCCAAAGGGCAGCCATACATCCCCGAACCGGCCCGGCCGCATTTCTCCGACCTTTTACATCCGGCAGCGCCTTTGGCACCCCCCAGCCCCCTTTTTTGCATGAACTCCGGGAGGGAGATGGACCGGGCCCGAAGAAGGTTTTAAAACCAATTGGCGGATTTTCCCAATGTCCCTTTCCCCTCGGCCCCCAACCTGGGGATCCCCCGTTCCCGTGGGGAAGGGGTTGAGCCAATTCCCAGGATTTTTTTTGCATCTGGGATCCGGAACGACCCTTTTTCCGCTCCCCGGCCACCAATCGCCAGGTGGCCTGTTTTCGAACCTCTTTGGCTGTCATTTGGAAAGGGCCCAGGTTTCCTTTTTAGGCGGCAGAGTTCCCCCACCGGGATGCCTGGGCCCTTTGTTCCAGCGGGGCCTGTCGCCCCTCGGTTCCGGTTGCCCTGCCCTTTTCCCTTGGTTTTTGGGGGAAGACGGGGGGGCCCATTTCCCGGGTCATAGGTTTTGCCGCCGGCCACCGGGCGCTGCACTGGGGCAGCGGGGCCCGGGGCCCAAAGAGGCAGAGGGGCAGCAGGTACCCGCAGAAACGTGGGGCCCCCCCATGGGGCCGGAAGGAGAAGCCCCCCAAGGGGTCCGGATTCTCCTGACCTGAAAATAGCCCCCTTCCACGATGAGGGCCCCGGTTTTGTTCGAATCGGGGAAGCCCCCGGGAATTTTACCGGGCCCTCAATGGGTTTTCCCAAAGGCCCCCCCACTCCCCTGAAGAGTTCCCCGCATGGCGGCCCGAGTACCCCCATTCCCGGGGATTTTGGGACGGGGATGAATTACCGACTTTTTACGGCGGGAGCAAAGGGGGCAGGGCCGGGCCCCAGGGCCGGACTTTTAAACCTGGGGGATGTGCCTAGAGGCCATCCTCCCATCCTCCGCCGTTGGATCCCCTCCACGGCCTTTGCTCCGGGGGCCTCCCTTTTTTTGAAAGCGGGGCCCTTTCCGCAGCCCGCCTTCTGGGCCTTCCGTTTTGGAAGGGGAAAGGACAACGGGGGGTAAGTCCCGGGCCGTGCCGCCCGATCGGCGCGCGGTTAAGGTTTTGAAAGCCCCGGTTCCCCGTGGGAAGGGAGACGAGGGCGCATCGTCATCCTCCCTTCGCACACCCTTTGCGGCTGGCCCCCGAAGCCGCGATGCCCTTCCTCCCGGGCCCCCCGAAAATTTCGGGGAAACCCCTCCATGGGGGAGCCCCCTGGTCCCGGGCCTTTTGCACCGAACGAGTCCTTTTTGCCGTTCTTTTAAAAGTTTTTCAGATTTGGGATTTTAATTTCCTTGAAAATCCCCGAAAATAGGTTGGGTCCCCCCAGGGCCCTTTACACCGGAACCCTACGCCTGGGGCGGGTTCCAGGGGTGGGAAGGCTGGTTCTTCCGCTGTGAGCACCCGACGCCACGTAAAAACGCCGGCAAGGTTTTTTAGAGGTTTCCCTCGGGTTCCCCTGGGCCCTAGCAAAGCTGCGGGCAGCTTTCCAGAACCCCGGGCCATCCCCGGTTTCCCGGAAACCGGGGAAACCCGGTCCACCCTTGGGACCTTCACTCCGCCTTTCCTTTGCCCCAATCCCTCCCAATTCTATTGCTCTTTTCTACCTTGTTTCATAATCCGCCAAAAGGTTGAGCACCCGGGTAGACTGTGACCGGTCCCTCTAAAAGGGGCCGGGGCGAGGGTCTGAGGCCCCGCCTAAAGGGTCACCGAGATGCCCGCCAAACCCACCTCAACGGGGAGAGGGCCCCCCGCGGTCCGGCTTTGAAGGTACCCCCCACGGGGGGGCCCCATTGCCCTGGGACGCCCGGTGGGAACTGACAACCCAACCGAAACCCAACCAACCTCCTCCCAACCTCTAATCCAACCAATAATCCCAACCATTCCCAAAAATATCCTAACCCGGGATCTTTTGTTCTTCACCAAATTTAAAATAATTTAATTTTTTGCTTTTAAACCAAAATATTCATCCGTTCATAGTTTCAGTTTTATAGAAATCTTAGTTTCCGCCACAAAAAGTCCATTTAAAATTAATTTTTTTGATATCTTTCAAACCGTCACATACTGCCTATATTTTAATATAAAAAACAAATACAATTTGGATTTTGAGATCCACAAGTTTTGGAGACGAATTTCCGTTTTTCTAGTAAACCGTCTTAGAACCCTATTTTTCAAAATTCACCCACCTTTTGCACAACCTCCCAATTTTCATCCCAACACCACCCACAAATAGACGGATATCGGAAAAACAGAAAATTTAGGTTTACCTAAGAGAAAGTACTTGAAATAATCATTCCAAAAAATATTCTAACTCATGGGATTTCTTTGTTCTTCACCAAACTTTCCAATAATTAGAATTAATTTTTCCCTTTTTAAACCAAAAATTAGCTTCATCCGTTCATAGTTTCGTTTTTTAAATCTTATTTCCGCCAAAAAGTCCATTTTCAAAATTAATTTTTTGATACTTTTCAAACCGTCACACCATGCCTGATATTTTGAAATAATAAAAATAATTAGTACCCTATTTAAAGGATTTTTGGGAGATCCAGGTTTTGGAGTTATCGTACCTCCGTTTTTCATAGAAACCGTCTTAGAACCCTATTTTCAAAAATTCACCACCTTTTCTGCAAAAATCCTCCCAATTCTTTCATCGCCAACACCACCGACCAAATAGAGTGGAACGAAAAAAAGAAAAATTTAGAAAAGTTCACCTAACAGAACATCTGAAATAATCATTTCCCAAAAATATTCAACTCATAGATCTTCTTTTGTTTTCACCAAATTTTCAATAATTGAATCAATTTTTCCTGCATTTTAATACCAAATATAGCTTCATCCGTTCTATAGTTTCAGTTTTATAGTAAACAGTTTGCATACAAAGTCCAATTTTCAAAAAAATTTTCATATCTTTCAAAGTCACACCTATGTTCTATATTTTGCAAATAATAATATTCAAAGTCAACCCGTTAAAGTGATTTCAAGAGATCCATTGCATGTTTCGGGAGTTATTGATTTCCCCATTTTCATAGCAAACGACTTAGAATCCCAGTTTTTCAAACCCACCTTTTCGGCACAAATCCTCCTGATTCTTCATCGCCAACCCACCCGCACCAAATAGACGGAATTCGAAAAAGAAAATTTGCCCTCCCTCCCACCCTACTCAAAGTTAGGGATTTTTAACAACCAGAAACAATCTTTTTGTTTTAAAAAAAGAAATGGCCCCCGTACACCCCCACGCCTCCCGGTGTTAGCAGAGGACGTACACACCCTCGATAAATTCGGCACCGTTGACCCCGTATCCTGCATTCAACAGCAGTGACTGAGGCAAAAGCGTTGTTGCCAACAAGCGCCTCATCGCGCGCAGCAGAGGAAATTGCCGATCGTCGAGAATTGGGACGGATCCCAGCAAACCACCATCAGCCCCTCTCAGCCCGCCAACACCACCGGGATTGAAGGAGGAGATTGTCGCTTGCGTCAGAGAGGAGTTGAGAAACTTAAACAACTACCCCCCGCCCACCGTCCAGTACAAACCCCGCGACCGGAACGTGCATACGAGCCCGAAGCCCAGAGACCAGAAACCGACCACAACAACCTCAAACCTCCCACCCCAAACCAGCAAATTATAGTTTCCAAATTTGACGTCAAGTCAAGAGGAAACATCGACCGGAGGCGAACACGTTTTAAGAACCGGTTGCCCTAATAGAATCCGCTGATCCAAAACAAACTTAGAGAGAATTGATACCGCAGAGCAAAAGAGACGACACCATCAATCGCCTAAGAACTACAGCAAAACGTCGAACCGCTCGCAGATGCTGGATGATCATCCCTCAAGGGGTTCCAGGACGTTCCCATGAGGACTTGGGTAAATTATCAGCGGCAGAACCCAAATATATAAAAGCGTACTGCCTGGAGATATCCCCAACCGTTGTGATTTAATGTAGATTTTAATTATTAACGAAAGTTAGAATAAAAATATTTATTAATACGAAATGTAATATATTATAATGTGTAATTGGAATATGTTACCCGGACAGACATGTATCAAATCGCAGTCATCCGAGTGCAACTCAAATAAAGATAATAGCCAAACAAACAACAGTTTTAAGAACAAACAATATATCAGTATTGTAATCAAATATGTTATTTATCATAATTGAATTAGTTTATTACTTATAATTGTAAAGAAATCTTTTTAATTTGTATAACCAGTTTAAGATGTAATGGGGATATTTAACGGACAAAATGTATCAAATCGCAATGTCCGGGAACATACCCAATGCCTAAGTAATATCAAAACAGTTTAAAATGTATAAGATAATATGTAAATTTATGAAAAGTAATGATAGTAAGTAAATTTTGTTGGGATAGTTATCTGGCCAGAAGATCAAATGCCCCCAGAGGACAATTCTCAAATAAGAAATTATTATATAAAACAGTAAGTCTTAATTGAATAAGATTTTAAGATGAACATGTTTAAAAAAAAAAAAAAAAAAAAACCAACCCCAACCAACCAACCTAACCAACCAACCCAACCTAACCAACCTAACCTAACCTTTTTTTTTTTTTTTTTTCCGGGAAAACCAGTTATGATCCCCCCCGCCAAAGTGAGGGGGCGGGATATGGGGCCCCCGACCGAAGGAGCCCATACCCACCAAAACCAACGGTTGTTCCTTTCTTTTGTCGCTTGCCGGGGCCGCGGGCAATGATTAGTCATCGGCGACCCGGCGCGACGTGGCCCTCCGGGTTTTCTCCGGGGTTTGGGACACCGAAGTTTACGCCGTGCCGGAACAGCAGGCGCCCGTCTTAGCCCTCTGGGCGGCGGGCACCTCTGCCGGCCGCCCAGGGGCCAGGTCAGGGGAAGGTTGCGCGCCGCCACCTTCGGCGCCCTGGCCCTTCTGGGAAGCCAGGCGCCTCCCCCGTCCCTCCGGCCCTCCCGGGCCATCACGTCCCCGCAAAGCAAGGACGGCGCCCCACATTTCCCCTGCATCCTGCACCCGCAGGAAGCGAAAGGCCGGCCCCAACCACGCAGCCCGGCGTTGCTCGACCCGGCTGGGCACCTTCCAACCGCGCCTTCAGCACACACGCCAGGGTGGCACCTTGTGGGTCCTCGGCCAGCGGCACAGGCCCCGAAAATGTAAACTGGGCCCGGAATGTTTGGGACCGGGTCCCTTCTAGCCACCCTTTAATACGGGCGGGGTTACCATGACGGCCGGCGCGGGTGCCCAGCCAACCCCATCCATGCAAGGAGCGCACGTCCTTGCGCCCCATTTCTTCTGGGTGGTGGCCCCGAGACCCCCTCCTCGCGCCAGAAGAAGAGTGACGAATTTCTGCCAGGTCCCAGGCGGAGCCAGTTTAGGCAGCCGCCTCGCCGGAGTTCCAGCCCGTACGGCCCGGATTGCCAACACCCTCTGAGTTCTCTTCACCGCCTCCTTGAGGGTGTCGGCCAGCGGGTGCCCCGCCAGGACCATGGACGAGACCCGACAGGCGGCACAGGAGCTGCTTCCTCCGGTGTTGGGGAGCAGTTGCCGAGAGGGCCGCTCTCGCCACCAGGGGGGGCCTCTGGGCGCAAATTCCATCGGCGGTCTAGACAGGGCGGATACATCGTCGGTTTGGTCGGCGGACGCCGCAACAATTAGGGGGCGTCCGAGGGGGGCGTTCCGAGGCCCAAAAGTAAAGGGCCTCGGATTTTTTGAGCGCCACCTTCTGTCCCCGCCGGATGCGCCCAAACTTGAGCGACCCCGGCAGTGGCGAGAATCCGCCCTGGGAAAGTTGGCCTGGGTGACGGGGTGTCCGCGATGACGCGACACCCTGATAGCCCCCGTAGCACCCACGAAACCAACGTTCCCCAGAAGGGTCCCAACACCGACCCCCGGAACCCACACGACACCGATGGTCCGGAGCCCATCTCGGCACGGGAACCGACACGTCGATGGACAGGAGGCCCCGATCACCCTTTCAGGTGGGGAGGCACCCCGTATCGGAGCGCCCCTTTTGCGGCCCAGGCAGGTTAATCGTTGGCGATGTCGAGGACACCGCCAAACACCCCACCCGACACCGATCCGCGTCAGGGACCTGACCCGCAGCACCACGGCGGGTGACCGGCCCTTTGGGAAGAAACTGCCAGCCAGATTTGGACCGACGGCCCAGGTGGACGAGCGGGCCGCCACGATTCTCTCAAAGAGTTTTAATCGTCCAACAAAAATCGGCCTTAGGCGGAGGGGATCCCGGACGCCCCTCCTTGAAAGGACGATCTGCCTGTCTTCCACCTCTGTGGTATTGGTTCCGAAGGCAGAAAACATCGCCCTCACTCTGGGCTCCAGGGCGTCCCTAGGGCCAGCGAGGGGCGTCCCGGAACGCCATGGACCCGGGCGGGTTTGTCATTTTAAGAAGGGCGCACGAACCTCCCGGCTGACTTTGGGCGCCCGGACGGGCGACTCATCCGGCCATTTGGGACCATCAAGGGGTGCCCCTCCTGTGGGAATAAAGCCTCGGCGACGGCACCAACCGGGGCGCCCAAGATCGGGAGGGGGCCCAAGGACGAAGCCTGTTCATTACCATTTTGTGGCCGCCCCACGGATCACCGTCCAGCGCCGCCAAAGTTTTCAGCCGCGGCGATTGGCATTCCCACTTTAGAGCCATCCTTTGCGAAAGAGGGGAGCACCGGCCTCAGGGCCCCGCGCTGTCCCCGGCAACGGGGAAAGCCGCCGCGATGCAAGCACCATCGCGGCGATTTAGGATTCCACCAGTAACCTGGGCGTTTGAGGAGACGTTTGGCCCGGGAACGACGCGCACACCTGCGACATTGCGTCCCGGAGCCATTGTGCCTCCCCTCCCATCGACAATATTGGGCGCAGAAACCCACGACCGCACCAATTGGCCTTCGCCGGTCCGGCTTCCGAGGGCCACCGGGCCCCGTCCCGGGCCGGCCAGGGGAGGGTTTGGGCGAGACCCTGAATGATTAACGTGATCCGAAGGGCCGACGCCCGTCAACACCTTCCAGCCTTATTCGGCGAGTTTGGCGAAGGAACGATACATCAATTATCGACCGCCCGGGCTGAAACATGTGTTTACCGAACCCCCGTTTAAACCGACGCCCCACCTCCAGGAGCCATTTCCAGTGTCCTTCCTGCGCGTTGGGGTGAACCCTGCCGGTGATTTCGTTGAGATCCCCCAACCAGCACAGGGAAGGGTCCAAGAACGGATCAGTGACCCAATCGGTCTAGGGTAGCCTCGAAGCGGGAGATCTGGGGGGAAAAAGGTAAAACCACAATTCCCCAACAAGCGCTGACGAAGCCTGACCTTTCCACGTCCTCGGTTGAGGGACCCCCAGCAGTCCCGCAGACCACTGCCGCAGGGGACAGGCCCCGGCCCAGCCGGGGGAAGTAACGGTTCCGGACACTGGATTTGGACCACGCGCCATGCCTGAAACAGACCTGAGCTCCGAGGGCAGATTTGTCTGCAGGATGCCAGCGTGGCCATCTTTTATTGACGGCCATTTGTCCCTCGGCCATGGGTTGGGCACCATTTCGCCCAGGCCTCATTTTGCCCTCCGCCTCCCGTCGGGTTTGGTGGGCGGGCCGCACGCCCAACCCAGGGCTTTGTTCCGCGGGCACAGGATGCGGCGGCGCGGCCCGCAGTTGGGAACTGGGGCCCAGGGCCACAGCGGAAAGGCACGTGCGGTCGACGCCCGGACACGCCCACGGCCCTTTTGAGGCACCCAGCGCACGGACCCCGCAAGAAGGACCGCACCGAGCACCACCCGAAGGGAGGGCCCACCACCGATTATTTTTTGCTGCAAAGGGGCCACATTACCCACGAGACCGGACCGGCCCGGGGATTTCCCGACCTTACGGAGGTGACCGGGCAGCCCTTTTTGCCCACCGCCTCAGCCACCGTCTTTGATGAATCATCCAGGCCCGGATGCGAAGATCTGCGCAATTTTCGGGCCTGGAATTTAGTTTCGGGCCAACCAATTCGGAGCTTTTCGCCAATTCGGCCTTCTCCACGGCGGGCCCCCGGAACCTGAGGATCGGGCCCGTTCCGATGGGGAAAGGAGGTTACCAGGATATCCCGTTTGATTTCTTTTTGCATCTTGAGATGTGGCAGTGCCCTTTCCGTGGCCCTGGCAGCTTGATACACAGCCAATATTAAGTTTTGAACCCCTTTTGTTTTACTAAGTCCAGGTTTCCCTTTTAGGGCGCACGGGTCCACCCATCCGGGACTTCCTGCCGCCGGTTCCACTTTGCGGGGCGCTGGTCGCACCTGCCCGGGTTGGGGCCCTTTTTCTTCTTTGGCTTTTGGGAAGACTTGACCCACCTTCGGCGTCAAGTGCTTTTTGCCAACCACCGGGCGCGCAAGGGCAGGGGGCAAGGGCAGCTGGGGAAGCAGGGGCAGAGGGGCAGGCCCACCACTGCAGCAAGTCGGGCCGCCCGTTTATCCCGGGGCCAGGGGACGGGCCTGGCAGGGGAGGCGGTCCGCGATGTCGCGGGTGAGCCTGAAACATAGGGGCCCCCAGTCCCGGAGGGGGCCGTTCGACATCGGTGGCAGTCCTCAGGTGACATTCCTAGGCCCTCAACTGCCGGTTTTACCCCAGGCCAGACCCGCACCCCCCAAGAGCCCCACCCCGCCTTGGCTTTTTTGCGCCGAGGATTTATCTCGGCCGACTGGGGGGGCGATGATATCCACTGACCGTTTTAGGGGAGGAGCAATTTTGACGCAGGGCCCTTCAGGGCCGGATCTTTTAAAACCTGGGAGATGATGCTGATTTTGAGGCCACCCCTTTGCACCCCGCCGTTAAGGCATCCTCCACGGCCTTCTTGCCCCCCCGAGGGCCCTCACTATTTTCTCGGTCCTTTCCACGCCTGCGCCTTCTGGCCTCTTTTTTTGACAGAAAAGGCGGTAAAGTCCCGCCCTTTGCCGCGCCCACCATCTTGGTTGTCGCGGGGTCGAAAACGCCCGTCCCGGGTGGAGACGAGGGCATCGTCATCCCTCCGTGCGGCTTGGCTTTTTTTCGCCAGAAGACCCAGTTTGAGTGCCGGCTGTTCCTCCTGCGCTTCCTGAAAATTTCGGGAAACCCGGCCTTCAATTGGAGAGCCGGCCCTCACCTTCCGCGCCCTTTGATTTGATTATCGGATCCTTTTTCGCCAAGTTGTTTTTATTTAAAGCCCTTTAGATTTGTGGATTTGATCCTTGAAAATCCCCACAATAATAGGTAAAAGTCCACCGCCAGGGACCAGTAGCAGGTAACCCAAATGCCTGGGGGCGGGAAGTTCCAGGGTGGGCGCCAATGGTTGGGTATCGTTCCAGCGCTCTTGGAGCACCCGAGACCACAAGCCGAGATAAGGTTTTTAAGAGGTTGTTCCTCGCGGTCCGGCCAAGAAGGCAGGGGACCCCCAGGCACCCGCATCCACACCCACGCAGGCCGAGATCCCCTGCCGCCAGGCAAACACCCAAGATAACCCCCTTCCTGGGACTTCCATTCATACATCTGCCTTTGCCCTTTCCCCAACCCCACAACACATTCATACCTTTTGTTTTTCATACCTTTGTCTTTACAATCACGCCCGGCGAGGCCTGACGCACCCGGGTGACGCCCCATCCCGTGCCCCAAAAGGGGCAGGGAGCGAGGGTCGAGGCGCCCAACAGGCTCCCCCGGGAGAAGGCCCCCACATTCCACCTTTAACGGAGCAGAGGCACCCTGCGTTTTCGTGGCCGGCCCGAAGCCGGTACCCCCATCTGGGGCGCCCCATCCGCAACCGACGCGCTGATGGGGACACAACCCCACCGAACCCAACCAACCAACCAACCAACCAACCTAACCAACCAACCCAACCTAACCTAACCTAACCATTCCTTAAAAATATCTCTAACTCATGGCGATCTTCTTTGTTCTTCACCAAACTTTCTCAATAATTAGAATCAATTTTCCTGCATTTTAAAATAAGCTTCATCGTTCTATGTTTCCAGTTTTATAGAAACTAGTTTCCCCATACAAAGTCCATTTCAAAATTAATTTTTTTGATATCTTTCAAACCTACACCTACTGTCTGATATTTTGAAATAAAAAACCAATTAAAACCATTTAAAAGTGATTTCGAGAGATCCATTGCATAGTTTTGAGTTATCCCCTCCGTTTTCTAGTAAACGTCTTAGAATCCCTATTTTTCAAAATTACCATTTTCAACAAACCTCCTTTCCTTCATCGCCACCACCCGCCCCAAAAGAGGAATCGACAAAAACAGAAAATTTAGAAAAAAGTTTACCTAAGCAGAACAATTGTAATATTCCCTTTACTAACTCATGGGATCTTCGTTCTTCACCAAACTTTCAATAATTGAATTAATTTTCCCGATTTTAATACCAAAATAGTTCACCGTTTTTAAGTTTCGTTTTATAGTAACAGTTTCCCATAAAGTCCACTTTTTCAAAATTAATTTTTCGATATCTTTCAAACCGTCACACCATTTTTATTATTTTGGTAAATAATAAAACAATTAGTACTACCTATTTTAAATGATTTCGGGAGATCCATTGATAGTTTTGGGAGTTATCGCAATTCTCCGTTTTCTGAAATCCGTCAGAACCCTTTTTTCAAAATTCACCACCTTTTTCTGCACAAATCCTCCTAATTTTCATCGCCAACACCACCGCACCAAATAGACGCGATATTGAAAAAAAGAAAAATTTAAAAAGTCTACCTAAGCAGAAAGTACTTGAAAAATCATTTCCAAAATATTCTAACTCATAGGATCTTCTTTGTTCTTTCACCAAACTTTCTCAATTAGAATCAATTTTCCTGCATTTAATACCAAATATAGCTTCATCCGTTCTATGTTTCAGTTTTATAGAAATCTTAGTTTTCATACAAAGTCCAATTTTCAAAATTAAATTTTTTCGATATCTTTTCAAAACGTCACACCATGTTCTGATATTTTGAAATAATATTTTCAATTAGTACAACCCGTTAAAGGGATTTCCGGGAGATCCATTGATAGTTTCGAGTTATTGATTTCCCCTTTTTCATAGCAAATGATTAGAACCAGTTTTCTTTACCATTTTGGCACAAACCTCCTGATCTTCATCGCCCACCACCGCACCAAAGACGGAATTCAGGGAAAATACAGAAAAGAGCCCTCCCACCCCTTTTACCTCAAAGCTTAGGTGGATTTTCAACAACCAGAAACAATCTTTGTATTTAAAAAAGAAATGCCCTGAACCCCCCACTCCTTCCCGTGTTAGCAGAGGACGGCCCCCCGATAATATCTGGACACCGTTGACCCTTTGATCCTGATTACAACAGAGGACGAGGAAAAGGTTACAGCTGCAACAGGCCTCATCTGCGCGCAGCAGAGGAAATTGGATCGTCGGACATGGAGAGAGATCCGAACACCACCATCAGCCCCCTCCGCCCGCCAACACCACCGGGGATTAAGGAGGGATTTTTTGGGTCAGAGAGAGTTTGAGAAACAAACAACTACCTCCGCCGCGACTCAGACAAACCCCGCTGATCGCGAACGGCATACTGAGCCGAAGCCCCGGACCAGAACCGACCACAAACCCCAAACTCCCCACCCCAAAACCAGAATTATAGTTTCCCAAGACGCCGGCAAACACGAGGCCTGGAGGGCAACATCGCAGAACCCGGTTTCCCCCAATAGAATCCGTGATCCAATAACAAACTTAGAGTAGAATTGATACTAGAGCAAAGAGACGACACCATAATCGCACCAAGAATCACAGAGAACATCGAACTGTTTCGCAGACTGTTGCCGATGATCATCCTCAAGGGTCTCTAGGGACGTTCCCACTGAGGACTTGGTGAGCATTATCAGCAGGCAGGCCAGAGGACATATTCTCAAGTGAATAAGTAAAATTGCATTATATAAAACAGTAAGTCTCTAATGTGAATAAGATTGTTAACGATGTTAATCATAGCTATAATAAATAAAAAAAAAACCTAACCTAACCTTTTTTTTTTTTTTTTTTTTGCCGTTGGAAAATCTAGCTTGATGGATTCCCCTGCCGCCAAAGTGAGGGGGCAGCGGGGATATGTGGGGCTCCCCGACCAAGATGGAGCGGCCGGTATACCCACTCAAAAAACCAACGGTTGTTCCTTTCTTGTCAGCTGCAGCGGGGCCGCGGGCACCGATTACAGTCTCGGCGACCCCGGCACGACGTGGCCCTCTGGCCTCTTCTCCGGGGTGTTGGGACACCTGAACGTCAGCTTTAGGCGCCGTGCCGGAACAAACAGCACGGCGCTCCTCTTGAGCCCTTTCTCATGGCGGGCACCTCTGCCGGCCGCCCAGGGGCTCAGTGTCAGGGGAAGGTTGCGCGTACGCCACCTTCGGCGCCCTGGCCTTCTTCTGCGGAAGCCAGGGCGCTCACGGCCCCTGTCCCTTCGCGGCCTCCTTCCGGGCCATCACGTCCTCGCAGAAAGCAAGGACGGCGCCCACGACCTTTCGCCTCTAGCATCCTGCGCACTACGGCAGGAAGCGAAAGGTCGTGCCCCACGACCTACGCAGCTCCCGGCGTGCTCGACCCAGGCTGGGCACTCCTTCCAGCACGTGTTGGGCTGTCTCTTCGGCACATACGCCACAGTGGTGGCACCTCTGTAGGCTCTCCATCGGCCACGCGGCACAGGTACCTCCGAAACAGCCGTGTCCTGAGAGAACCTTTCCATGGAAAAAGTTAGGGGAGCCATGTCCCCTTTCTAGCCACCCACTTTAGAACGGGGTGAGGCTTTTTTGAGGCCGGCGTTGGTGCCCGCTGCAGGCCCCAATTCCTGTTTGCAAGGGAGCGCAATTCCATCTCAGCCCCTTTTCTTCTGGGGCTGGCCCGCCCCGAGACCTTCGCCCCGCGCCAGGAAAAAGAAAGTAGGAGGATTTTTGGTTTCAGGGTCCCAGGGCAAGGAGCCACCATTAGGCACGCCGCCTCCGCCGGAGATGGGTCCCGATAGCCCCGGGCCGGCCTGGACCGGGCCAACCCCTTGGGTCCCTCCCAGTAATTGCTGTACCTTTTGGGGGGTCCCCACACGGGTGCCCCGACAATGGGGACCTGGACCCAGCGCAGGCGGGACAGGAGCTGCTGGGTCCTCCGAAGGGAGCAGTTCCGTCGAGGGTTGCCTTTCGCCATTCTAGGGCGCGAGGGCCCTGGGCGCAAAAACTTCCATCGGCGGTTCCAGGACCAGGCCGGAATCTTATCTGGTTTGACGTCGACGCGGACGCCGCAAACGATAATGGGGCGTCCGGAGGGCGTTGGAGGCCCGAAAGCAAAGGGCCTTCGGATTTTTCGAGCGCCAATTTGGTCCCAGCCCGGATGCCCCCATTGAGGACCCCGGCAGGGCGAAACCGCAGCCCCGCGAAAATTGGGCCACGGGCAGACGAGGGTGTCGTCCGGCGGTAGCCAAGTGACGTTCGACCCCCTGTTGCCGCCACGAGCCACCCAATCAAACCACGGTTCCGCCGGCCGGGTCCCAACACCCGACCCTGTGGGAACCTGACCGACACCCGATGGTCCGGAGCCCATCCGGCACGGGAACTCGAACGCCGATGCGAAGGGGTAGGCCCCTGATCACCCTTTTTGAGGTGGGGAGGCACCCTGTACGGGAGCCGCCTTTTGCGCAGGGCCCAGGGGAGGGTTTAATGCGCTGGGCGATGTTGGGACACCGCCAAAACACCCTCAACCCCGGACACTGCATCCTGCGTCAGGACCCGACCCAGCAACCGCGGACGGTCGACCGGCCCCGGGGCCCAAGCCACCCGCCAATTTCCGACGTTTCCAGGCGGGAAGATGGGGCCGCCCGCCCTTCCCAAAGAGTTTTCCCCACATCGTCCAACCAGCACGACGGCCCAGGCGGAGGGGCGAGGTCCGCCGGACGCCCTTCCTTTTGGATGAGGACGAGTCTGCCTGTCTTCCCCCTGTGGGATTGGGCTTGGAGCCAGACAGGCAGAGAACATCGTCCCTCACTCTGGGCTCCAGGGGCGTCCTCCCTTAGGCCAGGTTTGGGCGCGCGTCCAAAACCGCCATCGGGACCCGGAGGGTGCGTTTGCCCCATTTTGAGAAGGGCTGCAACCGAACCTCCTGGGGGACTTTGGCGCCTTGGGACTTGACCCCATCCGGCCATTTAAAACCGGGGCCTGGCCCTCCTCCCGTGGGAATGCCCCGGGATAGCCGCAATCAATCGGCGCCAGGACCGGTGAGTGGGGGCCCAAGGACAAGTTCCCATCACCATTTTGGAGGGCCGCCCCCACGGGATCACCGCCTTAGCGCCGCCAACAACTCTCCTTAGCCGCCATGACGCCTCGGCTATTCCCCACTTTGGAGAGCCATCTTTGCTGGCTGAAAGAGGCGAGGCAACCAGCCCTCCAGGGCTGGGTCTTCGCGCTGTCCCCGGGAAACGGGGTATTGGAGGCCCGGCCACGATGAATTCTTGCATCGCGGCGATTTCGGGATTCCAACCAGCACACCTTGGCGTTTAGGAGGGAGAGTTTGGCCCGGGAATCGACGCTCCCACCTTGCGACATTGCGGCCCCGGAGCCATTGTGCCCCTCCACATCGACAATAATTGGGGCGGAAACCCATGACGCACTATTGCCGCCTCCCTTCAGAGCCCCGGTCCAGGCTTCCGAGGGCCACCGGGCCGTCGTCCCGGGTCCGCCAGGGCCGGAAAGAACCAGGGAGGGCGGAAACCCGAATCGGATGAAGATGATCCGACAGGGTCTCCCGCCCGTCAACACCTTCCAGCCTCTTATTCCGGAGGCCAGGGCGGGGCCGGAACGAACATCAATTTCGCCTGGGCCCTGGCTGAAAACACGTAAGTTTACCGGAACCCCTGTTTAAACTGACAGCCTGACCCCAGGGACCTTCCAGTGTCCTCCCGGCCCGCCGCGCGGTTCCTGCCGGGATTTTGGGTTGAGGACCCCTGGACCAGCAAGGGAAGGGGGTCCGGTAAGAACGGGATTCAGTGACCCCGCCGG
>JAGSMT010001032.1:0-20524 GCA_029286875.1 Lamproptera curius | reverse complement strand
AACCCAACCTAACCAATCCCAACCAACCTAACCTAACCAACCTAACCCAACCTAACCAACCCAACCAACCCAACTAACTCCCAACCAACCTAACCTAACCTAACCCCCAACCTAACCCAACCTAACCTAACCCAACCTAACCCCAACCTAACCAACCTAAACCTTCCCAACCCAACCTAAATCCAACCAATTCCAACCCTAAATTTAACCTAAACCCAACCTTAACCTAACCCAACTTGAACCTAACCCAACCTAAACCCAACTTAACCCTAACCTAACCTAAACCTAAACAATCCCAACCCAACCTAAACTCAACCAACCTAACCTAACCCAACTTAACCAACCCAACCTAACCTAACTTAACCCAACCTAACCCCAATCCCAACCCAACTCCTAACCTAACCCAACCTAACCTAACCAACCTAACCCAACCTCAACCTAACCCAACTTAACCAACTTAACCTAACCTTAACCAACCCAACCCAACCCTAACCTAACCCAAAACCCCTTAAACCTAACCTAACCCCTAACCTAACCTAAATCCCAATTCCCAATCCCAATTCCAACCCCTAACCTTGCCCAACCTCCCAATCCAACCCCAACCAACCCCAACCTTAACCCAATCCCAACTTAAACCTAACCTAACCTAACCTAACCTTAATCCAAACCTCTAACCCTTAATTTTAACCTAACCTAACCTAACCCAACCTAACTGAACCAACCAACCTAACCAATCCCAAAACTTAACCCCTTAATTCAACCTAATTTCCAATTCCCAACCTAACCTTAACCTAACCTAATTCCAACTTAACCCCTAACTTAAACCCAACTCCCTAACCTAAACCCAACCTAACCCAAATCCTAACCTAACCTAACCTAACCTAATTTAACCTAATCAACCTTAACCCTTAATTCCCAACCTAACCTAACCAAACCTAAACCTTAATCCAACCTAACCTTAACTAACCCCTAACTTAACCAACCAACCTAACCTAACCCAACCTAAACCTTAACCTTAAACCCAACCTAACCAATCCTAACCTAACCTTTAACTTAACCCAACCAACCCCAACTTCCCAATCCCAACCCAAACCTTAACCTAATTTAAACCTAAATCCCCAACCTAACCTAACTTAACCAAATCCCAACCAACCCAACCAACCCAACCCTAACCTAACCTAACCTAACCTAACCTAACCTAACCTAACCTTAACCCTAACCTAACCTTAACCGGACCTGACCCAACCAACCTGAACCTGGACCCAAATTGAACCCAACCTGACCTTAATTTAACCTAACCTAAACCTAACCTTGGGACCCAAAACCTAACCCAACCTGACCTAACCTAACCTAACCTAACCCAACCTAACCCAACTTAACCTAACCCAACCTAACCTAACCTAACCTAACCTAACCTAACCTAACTAACCCAAGAATAACCTTAAACCTAACCCAACCTAACCTAAACCTTTAACCTAACCTTAACCTTAACCAACCCAATCCAACTTAAACCCAACCCAACCCAACTCAACCCCAATCAACCTAACCTAACCTTAAACCTAACCCCAACCTAACCTAACCCAACCCAATCCTTTAACCAACCCCCAAACGAACCCTTAACCTAACCCAACTTTAACCTAACCTAACCTAACCCCAACCTAAAACTTTAACCAATTAAGCTAACCGACCGCGCGGTGAGCCGCGTTTTTTTCCTTGCCCGTTAAAATTTAGGAAAAGTGGGGTCCAAGTATAAAGTGTTATAATCGGATCGTTGAACGAGCCCCATCGAACGGTTAAAGTGCAGTGAAATTAAGTAAGAATTGAGAAGTTGTGGATCGGGAAAACCTTGGTTTTGAAACAGTTTTTGGGCGGGACGCTTTTAAAGCGGCCACCCTCATTTTCCGCGGTTCCAAGTGCCTCAGTGGGCCCCTTAACCCGTTTTTAAAAATATCAAACTTTTCCTGACCCAAAACAGCGGAGGTACCGGCAAAACCATCAACCAGGGGGCCATGCACCGGCAAACCGGACAAACTAGCGCCAACAACCAACTAAGCCATGGGGTGGTAGCTTGAAGGGGGGAGCCTGCCTTTTGATCAGAAAAGGTGTAGTGGAAACCCCGAGTTATGGAGATTTTTACTCAAATTCCTCAAAAATTTAGGACTAAAAAATAATTTTTCAAAAATATTCAAAGGATAACCCTAATATTTTTTGTTGTATCTTGATAGATATAAATGAATTTATTCTGGAAAAATTTTAAATTTTTAAGTTTATGGCCACCTGTTATAGCCAAAAACCATCAAAAATTATTTAAATTACGTAAAAAAAATTTTTTTCACTTTTTCCTTTAGTATTTTTTTTTTATAATTTATATTATTGTTTGGTAGAATAAATGTTCCGGATGCAAGTACTTCCTGATCGGAAACACAGGACCGAGATATCCTAAAATTAAAATTTTGTAAAATTAAATTTTCAAATTGTCTCGTACCAAAACCACCGCATTTCCTGTCGTTTTTTCTCTCAACTGTTCAAGCACAAACATTTGAAACCAAAAAATTCAGGATAAATTTCTTGACTTTATGAAAATTAAAACCCAACATTAAATAATATATATTACAAATCGCCATGGACTCACCGACCCTTTAAGCCAGCAGTCACCTAGTAGTTTCAACAACCAGAAGCAGAAATAAAATAAAAACCAACAAAAGAACCACCCAAAAAACAAAAAATAATGAAGAATCAGAGGCAAAAAGCCTTCACAAAAGCCAAAATACATCTTAAATTGGGGAAAATATAAAACGAGAAATAAAAAGTAGAAGTAAAAAGGGATTTGGAAAACTTACCAATTAGTTAAGGATGTAAATGGATTTGAAGAAGGAAAAAGACAGGTAAGAAATAACCGAGACCTGGGTCAAACAAACATGAACCAAGGGGAACGATAGCAAAAGTGGAAAAGAAGGGATGGAATAGAATGACAGAGAGAATTTGGGAATAGTTTAGGATTGAAGAAATAAAATGAAGACGATAAACTTTGGGAGGAATGGATGAGGCTTAAGCCAAAGAATGGAAGTGGAGAATGAAAGATTAGGGACACGAAGTGTGTGTGGGTTGGCGGGGCCCCCCAAAAAACGAAAAAGCCGGAAACAGGAACGGGCCGGACCCTTGCTAGTAGTTCTCAAAGACCACCCCAAGAGTCCGGGAAGAAGTACCAACATGTGAGAGAAGCCAAATGGAAAGGCAGAAGGGGGCCCTTTGAAGAGGAAGAAAGGCCAGAGAGGAAAGAAACCCTAGGGATGGGTGACAACCGGGAGATAGAGAAAAGGGGAAAGACCGACAAAGCAGGGGGAAATTGGGTGGCAGAGCTCAAGGGACCCGCTTGTCATCTTTTTAAGGACGGATGGCTTTTACAACGGAGAAGAAGAGGCTTGGAGCACTGAGAAACCAAAACCAGACATATTTCATATCAAGAGAAAGGGCAAACAGGCTGGAAACGATATAAAAAAGGGGAAGGCTAGAACGCCCTTAACAAACCAATTGTCGCCAAAAGTCTCCAGAATTATGAAAAGGTTGGTGGAGAGGGGAACGGTCCGGGAAATGAATGCAAAGAGTGGAAGATCAATCCCCAGTCCAGTGCCCAATGCCCCCGGCCAGGACACACCAAAAAGGCGGAAAAAGGAAGGTCTGGCCAGGGCAGGGCCAATTAAAAATCGAGTGCCCGGGGGAGGGCGCAGGATCGACACCAAATGCAAAACTGGTTAAAACCACAGGCAAAAGAAAATGTAACACAAACGCCCTTTAGACAGACTGCCCCAAAGACAAAAAATGGGATGCAAATTAGGCCAAACCATATTGTAAATTGCAAAGGCATGGAAGCAAAGGAAGTCCATCACCGCACAAACTAAATAGAGATTCAAATCCCACAACCTCGCCCAAATCAACCCCAAAGCGAAAGGAACCCGCAAAAGAGATTTAATAGAAGAGTGGAAGTTTGACTTCCTTTTTAATTCAAGAACCATACGGTTGGGGAAAGAGGAGCCGCCCAACCATTGGGGACCGGGTCTTCCCAGGGAAATGGCAAGGACAAAGTGGGAAAGCAGCTATAATGGTATTAAACCCAGATGTGGCTGCTAGAGAACTTAAGTACACCCACCAACAAAACGTGGGGTGGAAGTTTGGAAAAAAATTGGAAAACTGATTGATATCCGGTATTTCGAACCAGAAACAACAGGTTGACGACCACCGACCAAAGTCGAAAGGCTTTTGAGAACCCGGCCAAAGCTCCAAAAATTGAGGCATTAAATTCCAAAAAAAAAATATATGGTGGGGCAGGAAAAACGACAAAGAGAGGAGGAAACAGAATGGGCCTTTGTAAAAATAACCTCCAAATACTTAAACTGGGCTGGAAAATTTTCCAGACAATAAAGGAGGGTGGAAAAGTGTGAGTAGCGTGGATCGACGTCACCTCTGTCTCCTTGGGATTCCCAAATAAGGGGTGGGAACTGGGAGGGAAAGGGATGTCGCCGCCCACCTACAACCGCATCGATTCCAACATAAGAAAAGGAGGAAGAAACGAAGCAAAAAAAGCCAAAAACCAAACGATACAACCACCAGGGAAGGAATTGGTGCCCTTACTGAAAAGGGTGGACCCAATTAAGAAAAATAAAACCTTAACCCTTCAAAGGCTGGAAAGGACGACATCAAAGAAGGAATTAGAAGACACCATCAATGAATACAATGGTTGTGGATCGGAAGGTAGGGAGGGCCCAAAAAATAAAGGTGGATTCCAATTAAATTCCTTCGGACCAAGGAATTAGAAAGAGAAAAGAAAACACTCACCTTGAAGCGCTGGAACTGTTGGCAGCACAAATGGGCAATTGCCGAAAAAAGTACCTGGAGCAGGAAAGATGAATGAAAATGAGGTCAGAAAAGCAAAAAAAGAGGTTGGAAGGAGTTCGGGGAAACAGGAGAAAGAAGGAATTGGGATATATATAGGGATAATAAGGAAATTTGGCCAAGGAGGCAGAGGACGAAACTCATCAAAGGAGACAAGGTGCCCTGAGGAGCCGGTTTAAAGAATAAGCAGAAACGTTCTTCCCAAAGACGACCAGGAAAAGACATCAACTACCAATTTTATGAAAAGGCGGAAAAATGTGATGTAATCCAACAACAGCGAGAGGGGAACAACAAGATCCACCCCTTCACTAAGGAAGAACTTTTTAAATGCAGCAAAAGTTTTAACCCTCAAAAAGTTTTGGAGGGAGATGGGAAACAGCCCGATAAGCCAGAGTACTAGGTCGAGAACGACCCAAACCCAACCTGGCGGCCCAAACAGCCGCCTTAGATTAGGGGTATTCCCTGCCATCTGGAAGGGAGGCTACGGTGGAGGCTGAGAAAGTTTGACAAAGAGATTCTATACCACCCCGAAGTCCTAAGACCAATTCCGGATTTCCCGGATGGGAAAGCCCTGAGAAAAAAATGATTGTCGGCTGGCCTCAATGGCAATTTGGGTTCCCAGGGTTGGAGTTTAAGGCAACATGGGGTTTTATACCTTACAAAAAGGTTCAAGACTTCCATGACCCGCTGGAGTACATTAAGGAAAGCTGAAACCAGAGACAAAACAACGGTGGTCCTTAATTGACATAAGAGGGAGTTTGATATGCATGGTGGCCCCCAAAGATCGAACTAGGCCCAAATGCCCACTTAAATAAGGAGGGAAGTTTGATGATTATTTCGGGGAGGGGGGTCAGATCCGGAGAGAGGGAAGAGAAAGGAGTTAACCAACAAAGGGGCCGTGGGATCGATAGGGGGGACCTATACTGTGGAATTTTTATTGACCCCTTGGTTCCCGGACCTGGGAGAATGGGCCAATGGCCAGGACCCAAAGAATATGTCTTTGGTCTTTTAGCGGTAGACAATAGGATATAAAATGATAAAGCACGAGAGGCACCCTGACTTGTACAGGCGTGGGAGAAAAATAAACTGAAATTCCAAATTTAAAAAACAAAAAGCCACCAGGATTAAGAGGTTAAATGAACACCCCCCACGCCTGAGCATGGAGGGAGCCAATCTAAATTTGAAAAAAAAAAAATTACTGGGCCACAATTGAAAAAACCAAATTTTAAAAAATCACATCACAAAACATTAAAAAAAGCAATAGGAAATTTTTCAAAAACTTAACAGAGCAGCAAAAATCACCTGGGGACCAAACCCTGGACATCATTAGAATCATTTCCATCAGCCAAGAACCGATCGTGACGGCAGCGGGGGTCAGGAAGTCCCTCTGCAAAACTGGAAAACCAGGGAAAACAGTTAAATTTGTTGGAGGGGTTTGCACAGAAAAATATGCCGGAAGGCAGAACGACGTCCCTTTAACTCCAACATTTCGGAATTACAGGAATACTCCCACTGACTTGGTATTCGGAGGCTGCTGGGAACTATAATGAAAGCCAAAGAAAGGCAGTTAGAGAGCCTTGGGCGAAGGGAGGTGAGAGGGAGATCCACCACAAAAAACCACACCCAACATAAAATAACCATAAATATACACAAAGAAAGGGGAGCAAAACACCCCCCAAAAACCAAGACGTGAGAAATATACACAGACGGAGGGGTTTGAGGGGATTGGGTGCCCATTCTTTATGGAAACAGGTCGAAGTCGAGACCAAAGTTAACTGTCGTCTCATTAAAGTGGCTACCAAGCCGGGAACCCTGGCCTTCCGGAAGAAAAAAGGGCCGAAAAAAAAGCTGGAATTCCTTGGAATATTCAGACTCTAGAGGTTTAGAACACCAAATATGCAAACACAAGACACCAGGACAACCACCAGCCATTACAAGAACAAGAAAACACTTGGGTTGGCTTAATCCAAAAGGAAAAAAAAAACTCACTGGGTAAAAGACATGCCGGAATAGGGGTTTGAGAGCAGAAATCCCAGGAAACAAGTTTAACCAAGAAGCAAAAAAAACCCGAATACGACCAGTGTCCGGTCCTATTAAAAGAGACAAATCCAAAGGAAACTCCTTTAAATGAGTAAACCGGAGATATGGAAGGAAAACCACAGCATCCGGACAAAACTATTCCCTGCCAGAACATCTACACCGCCAAAAAATCTTACAAACACCAGGAAACAATGAACATCCACATAACACAGCTTCACCGGGCACGGTGGATTTCAGAGACCTTGAATAGATTTGGGATGCAAAGAGAAACCAAGTGCATCTGGGTGGACCCTGGAAACCAAAGAAAAGTAATAACCTTGATAACAGATCCCCAGTTCCATTGGAGAACGGAAAAACTTTGAAGTAAAATTTGGAACCTGGAACAATAATAGACAATTCAAATAATTTAATAAAGCCAAAAGAAAAAAGAAGAATTTATAATTGTGAAATTATAATTAAAGATGGAATAATAGGAAATAAATAAAAGGGATATATTTGTTACTTTAAAATAACACAAATCGCAAATTTGGTTTTAAATATTGTTATTTTATTATTGGGTTGTGTTTGTAATTAAAAAAAAAAAAAAAAAAAAAAAGGTATAAAAATGAGTGTGTAATAGAATAGAATGTGTAAAATGTATGATTAGATAAGAAAACAAATTTATGTAACTAATTAACCATGTAAAAATTTATGTAACCCTGGTTTTGTCTTTCAACTAAATGATGTAAGCCAAAACCAATTAATTACGGAATATCTGTAATTATTATATATTAAGGTCAAAAGTATGCAACAAACGAAAAGGTAACAAAGGAAGCAATTACTGAAAATGACCAATGTAAAAAGAGAAAACAAAAATTAAAAAAACCAACTAATGTAAGAATCAATGATACTTAAAAAATTAAAAAGAAAATAAAAGATAAAAAGAGCCTTTAAAATGTTCCTGGAAAAGAACCCTAGGGGAAATATAACATAAAAAAAAAAAAAAAAAAATAAAAAACCTTAACCTAACCCCAACCCAACCTAACCTAACCCAACTCCTAACCCAACCCAACCTTAACCTTAAACCCAACCCAACCTAACCCAAACCTAACCCAACCCAACCTAAACCTAACCCAACCCCAACCCAACCTAAACCCAACCCAACCAACCAACCCTTTTTTTTTTTTTTGCCTTGGAAAATCCCTTACGAGGGATTCCCGCCGCCAAAGTGAGGGGGGATAAGGGGCCCCTGACCAAAGATGGAGCGGCCGGTATACCCACAAAAACCCAAGGTTGTTCCTTTCTCTTGTCGCTGTAAGCGGGCCGCGGGCGCCGATGAAGGTTTTCGGCGACCCCGGGCGGACGGGCCCCGGCCTTTCGGGCCTTTCTTTCACTGGGTGGGTTGGGGACAACGGAAGTCCTTTAAAGGGGTGGCCGGAACAAACAGCACGGCCCTCTAGCCCTTTCCTGGGCGGCGGGCACCTTGCCGGGCCGCCCAGGGGGCCCAGTGGCCGGGGAAGGTTGGCGGAGCCACCTTCGGCGCCCTGGCCTTCTTCTGCGGATGGAAAGGGCGCCTTGGCCCCTGTCCCCTCCGCGGCCTCCCTTCCGGGGCCCCATCACGTCCCCGCAGAAAGCAAGGAACCCAACCTAACCCCAACCCAACCCAACCCAACCTAACCCAACCTAACCTTTTTTTTTGGTTGGAAAACCAGTTTTGGGACCCCCGCCGTGAGGGGGGGGATATGGGGCCCCGGACCAAGATGGAGCGGCCGGTATACCCACCAAAACCAAGGTTGTTCCTTTCTCTTTAAACGGAAAGGCGGGGCTGGGCCGATCAGTCTCGGGACCCCGGGCGAGGGCCCTCTTCCTCCTTCCCGGGGTGTTGGGACCCAAACCCCAATCCAACCCAACCTTAACCCAACCTTTTTTCCGTTGGAAAATCCATTTACGGATTCCCCCACCACGGGAGGGGGTATAGGTTGGGGCCCCGACCAAGAGCCGGAGCGGGCCAACCAACCAAAAACCAACGGTTGTTCCCTTTATGCCGTTGAGCGGGCCGGACCGATTACAGTATCGGGACCCGGCGCGACGTGGCCCCCGGCTTTTCACCACCAAAAGCCAACGTCCGCCAACCTAACCAACCCAACCCAACCCAAACCTAACCTAACCCAAACCTTAATAAACCCAACCCTAACCTAACCCCAACCTTAACCTTAAACCCAACCCAACCTTAAACCTTAACCCAACCTTAACCCCAACCCAAATTGTCGGCGCGCGCCTGCCCGGGCGGGCCACTTTTTTTCGCCCCCTTTAAAACCGTAAGGGGTTGTTTTCGAAAATACCCGTGTCTTCTGGTGGGGCCAAGGCCCCAGAAAAGACACACAAAATTAATCCCAAATTTTGGTTTTGGGGAAAACATTTTGACCCTCAGGTTTTTGGGGCCGCAAGATTTTGAGCGCGACCCTACCTTTTTTTTTTCTGACCGAGGCCCCGCGGGGCAATTTGGGATTTCCGGCAAAGGGACGGCCGGGGGAAAAACCCAAAAATTACCACAACTTAATTTTTTAACCGGAACCCCAGAGACCCCCGCCACGAAGGCAGGGGGATAGATTTTTGGGGCTGGAAAAAGGAGGGAGGTTTGGCAATATTTTTAAAAAAAAAATTTTTTCTTAATTTTTAGCGGGAAACGATAATTTTATTGTTTTTTAGTTTAAAGTAAGTCGCAAAACTACAATTTGGGCAAAACCGATTACACCAAATTTTTGTAAAACCACTTTTTCCTAAAATTAAACCCAATTAATTTTAATTAAAAATTAAATTTTAATGAATTAAAATTAAACTTGGCCGGGGAAATCGGGCCATGGGTATCGCCCCGAAATTTAAAAATTTCCCGTTCGAGTAAACAACCGTCATCACAAGTGTATGACGTTGGACGTAAGACGGGAAAGAGGGATTAGAAAACAATTTTAAAATCCAAGCCTTGTAAAAATTTTCGAATATTTTTGCCTGAAAATTTTTTCAAAATTGCCCTTGATTGAAAAAAAAGATTATACTGCATTTTAAAATTTGGAACTTTGAAGCAAAAATTTAAAGCCCGGAGGCCAAAATTTTGCAGGAGCCCCTTTCCAAAAAAAAATTTTATTAAAATTCAAATGAAAGGATCGTAATCCATAGAGTTTTAAAGGGTTTCCTCGGGCAAAAAACCCAGAGGTTTATTTGGTAGGGTTTTGACCTCACCCAAAATAAAATGAACCTTATGGGATAAGTGTCCACAAAATAATACCGACCAAAAATAACCCACAAGAACTGACTCTAAGGCTGGAATTTCAATTCA
Organism: Lamproptera curius; assembly: GCA_029286875.1. NCBI lineage: Eukaryota > Metazoa > Arthropoda > Insecta > Lepidoptera > Papilionidae > Lamproptera > Lamproptera curius. The sequence continues at coordinate 10,281 of JAGSMT010001032.1, read as the reverse complement.
AAAATTTAAACCCGGAAAACCCTTTAATCCATTTTTGAACGTATTGAGCTGGTTTTCTTTTATTTTTCTTGAAACCTTAACAGGACTTAAAATTGAGGGAAAAATTTTAATTTTTAATTTTTTTATTTTTTTTTTTTATTTTATGTTTTTTTTGTATTTTTTCTTTAAGGTAATATGGGTTTAAGTAATTAACAAGTTCTTTTAAATTTCTCCCAGGACACAAGGTTTACATAATTTGTGAAAGCGAAATTAACTTGATTGCGCACCAGTGTCCAAAACAAAAACGGGTTTAAAGAAAACCACAGAGATGCATTAGACCAGAAATTTCTAAATTCAAAATTTTACCCAGACACAAATTTATTAAAAACTGGATTTGACAAATGAAAAAAGGATTTATTAATATTTAATTTTATTTTTTATTTTTTGCTTTTGTTTTAACACGAACCGTTCCCGAAAAATGTTCGGAATCAGGACACCAACCAAGGCCGAGGGGTGTGGAAAGAGCCCCCGACCCGAAGGAGAAGGTTTCCTCTTCCAAGGGAAGTGGAAAGAAAGGAAGGTGGGGAAGAAGCAGGAGGGAGCAAAGGAAAAGGGAAAAGGAGAGGAGTAAAACGTCAATAAGACAACGGAACGAAAACCCCTTCCGTCTTCCCAACCCCTGGTTAAGGGGAAACTAAGACAAAGAAATTGATGGAGGGGTTCAAAAAAAGGGAGGGGAAATTTTCAAGGAAGCAAGAAGGACCCGAAAACTAAAAAAATGAAGGACAGAGGCAAGAAGGAGGATAAAATGCCTAGGAGATCTAGTAAAATAATAAAAGAATTGAAAGTAAACAGATGAACCCAGTGAGATTAAAAGGGAAAAGTGGAAAGAAAAGGGGGTTTAACTTAGGAGGAGTGAAAGAGTGAATGAAAGGGAAAGGGTGAAGTTGACAGGAAAAATAATAGAAAATAGCCGGTTTAAAGGAAAAAAATCGAAAAACATACAGAGAGGAAAGAAAGAAAGGGAAAGGGTTTAGACAAAAATGGAAGAAAGGGATGAAAGAATAAACAAGAGTGTGGGAGCCGGGCCCCAGGACACCACCAACTTGGCAACAACTCAGTTGTCACCCCTGTGGATGAGAATGACAAAGGAGCGTGATTGAGAAAAAAGAATGGTAAGAGAAAGAGGATGGACAAGATAGAAAAAGAAAAAGGTGAAGGAAGAAAAGTAATAATAATGCAGTACAAAAAGGAACTGGGAAAGGAAAGATAGGTGAAAGGAGGAACGAAAGTCTGAAATTGAGGATGTAAGGGAAAAAAAGACCCCTAGTCATTTTAAAGGATGTCATGAGTTACAAAACCATACGAAATTGTCGGATTGAGACCCAAACCGGGGGTGTGGGAAAGACTAAGGGGATGAAAGAAGGATGGACGAAGGAAGAAGAACAGAAACCCGCACACGAAAGTGGTGTTGAGGTATCAATATGAGACGGCTCAGGAGGGGGTGGTGCATATTGATCGCAGCGGCCGCAGCCACCAGTCCCCCTCGTGCAGTGCTCCAGATGTCTGGGGTTGGACACCGAAAGGCTTGCACCGAAACGGTAGATGGGTGCAGCCACTGTGGGGCCCACCCCAGGAGCGAATGCGCCGGTGGTTAGCTGAGGGAGCCTACGAAAAAATTGCACACGAGCAAAGGCTGACGGCGGGACCACAACGTTTAGCCGGAGGCGCGGGGAGGAAGGGGACCGGCCCGGCTCAAAGATATTCGATGGCCGGCTGACGTGGATGGGGTTCCGCAGGTATCGCGGATCCAGGCAAACCTTCAGAGAAGGAGATCACGGCCGAATTTTGGTGGAGGCGCAGAAGCGCAAGACGGCCTTCCAATGGCAAAAGAACCCATATTCGGCTTTATTTAAGATGAGGGCACCGGACAAGAACGGTAGGGGGGGGTGATACGACGACAAACGGCCCGTTCCCAAGGCTGTTCGACGACACAAACATCACCCAGACCCGGACTTCCAAACCAACGTCCAGTCGCGGTTGGAACCGGGTCCTGGGAGGGGGGTGTGGTGTACCTGGAGCCGGGATAGCCCATCTCACCAAAAAACAAAAGCTGCTCTGAGGGCCTGAGGACGCGTGGGTGATACTTGGGGGACCTCCCAACGCGAAAAACCGGGTGGGGAAGCGGAAAACGGACAAGGGGAGAGAGGGGGGCAGCCATCGACGAATGGGGACCCATCCTCAACTGGGGGATGAGCCCCTTCGACACCCTAAGAGGGGGATTGTCAGAGTGTGTGGACGGATGTGCCTGACAGCTCATCCCAAAATTTCAAACTGGGAGACTCTCCGATGAGATTTCCCCTGGCCAAAGGCAGTCCTCCGACAAGGGCTGGAAAGGTTTACAGACATCCGTGGACAGAGTTTTAAAAAAGGGGAAACTGGAGTGAGTTTCGGAGAAACCCCACAGCTTTGACGAGAACAAAACACATTAGAAACTGTACAAAATTTAAACCACCCCGAACATTTGACGTATATTTAAAATTTCACTAATAGTATTGAAGATGTCCGGGAAGATTCCTAAGCAAGAGAGGGAGTGGGGGATTGCCTTGGAATGAGGAGTGAATGGTCCCCAAGAGGGAGGTCTCCATGCCGATATGGCGGCGCAAGCGGGGAGGGATTTCGGACGGACCTCACGGCCAAAGGTTCCGGCCCTGAAAGGCTAACCCCAGCTAAGGACTTTGCTCGAAGCAGGATAGGGAGTCGATGGGGAGGAGTCTACAGGGTGATAAACAGGAACAGAGCCAGGAGAAGAACTCCCATCGTCTGCGAGGGTAAAACCCTGGGGAGACAAGAAGGGCCGGGCCCAGCCGAGATACTTGGAAGATGGGGTTGAGAGGACAGGCTGACCATGTGGAGAGAGGGCTTTAATAGAGGAGCATGATGACCCGCGACCCACCACAGCGGAGGAGCGAAAGGTCAGCACGAGCCAACCCCGGCCCTGGACACGACGGACCCAGCAGGGCGCATGGTCAACCCCCCGTCCACCGACCTTTGGCGATTGGGAACGGGCCGTCCCACACCCCAGGAAGGGAAGGAGGCGAGGTGCTGGGCGGGGAAATACCCGATCCCAAGTCCTAGACCATTTCTTCCAGTCCGGGCAAAATATTGAAAAGATGTTTCTGGGGCGTATCGGGGTACGTCGTACCGCCACCAGATGAAACAGTGGCTTTTCCGCCCCAAAAGTAACTGAACGCCTATGATCTGGTGAGACATGTGAATCACAGTTTCGAAAAACGACCGACCGTCTCGCTGGACATGAGGGGCCCCATAATGCTTGGGGCCGGAAGATGCAGGCTGGCGGAACTGCCCGGTAAACCGAGGGACTGAACAGACCAAGGGGCGGTGGTTTGGGAAAAACAGGACTACAAGAGGTAATCTACGGTGGCCCAACGTTTTGGAACCTGCTCCAACCCTTCGGTGAGCTTGAGAAGAGGGTTTTTGTACAGGCTTGGGAGATATCGTTCTGGTTTTCCGGGACGGGCCAAGACCCAAGAAAGGGCGAAGCAGTCCCTGCCGTGTTGGAATAGAAAAAAAAATTAAAATTTGGCCATCAAAAAAAAGGCAATGCTTCACCAGGGTTAAGAACCCCGTTCCGGAGGGTGGGGGAATGCAAGACATGGTCCAGGTGAAGGTTTGGGCCTTGCTGGGGACTTTCAACCCCCGCGCGGGTCCAAAACCTTGGCAAATTAAAAGAGAGCAAATTGAGGGGGCCTGAACCCGGAGATCACCAGGAGATAACCCGCCGGGAACGGTCGTCCTTACAGCGAGCGCCTGGGCCCGCAAAAGAAGGGTCCAGGTGGAGGGCTCAACATGGTAAGGGCTTGTGCAGAAGATTTTAAGGCAACAGGAGGTCTCCCTGGCCTTTGCCGCTGATTCTTCCTTGACCTCATCAGGAAGGGCCACCTTTCGAGGTAAAGAGGCCCCGCGGAAGGGGGACGGGGGAGAGTCCGCCCTTAACCGTTGGACCCGGCGGAAAAGGAGGGCCGGAGTTCGTTCTGGGGCGGAGATTCTGGGAAGAATTCCGTCCTTAAGATCTTCAGGACAAAAATAGAAGGTGTCCGGGCGGCATTGTCCCTAGGGAGGTGCCGCGAAAAGCAAAGAAACTGTGGGAGGACCTGCACCGTCACCAGGGGAACTACTGGCTTCCGTAGGGCCCCGAAGTACCCAAACCTGCAAAGGAAAAACGGCCAACCCCCGAGACACTGAGGGAGGATTCTCAAGCTGGCCGAGAAAGAGAAAATACGCCAAACTGAGAAATGGGGGCCCCTTGACCTCTACTGATTAAGGACAGCGGGTGGGAGGGTAACGAAAGGGCGGACCCTTAGGAAAGAGGGCCACGGATTAAAAGACGACCGGACAGAAATGCCCGGTTTATCGTCAAGAGGATTTTCGGCAAGAGTCCATTGACGAAGGAATCGGCGCCACAACGGAGCCAACAGCCCGACCACCGCCTTCTCTTCCGAACGCGATAAAGGCCCGCACCTTTAGAGGTTGGAATGGTCCAACCGGCAGGTTTCACATGGGGGAAGATCTGACCTTCAAATGTCGGGAAACCGGAGGAGGGATGGGGAGGCCCGCAGAGTTCCCGCACCTTTCACCGAGTGCCTGAGGGGGAGAGAAGGAGCCTGGATGGAGAAAAGGGAAGAAGAACCATAGCAAAACCCAAAATAGTTTACAAACAACACAGCCTTCCAAATTTAGCAAATTGTAAGAGAAAAAAGAAAAAAGACTTTGTTAATATTAGTGAATCATTTAATATAGGCTTTATATTAAGGGAATAAGAAATATAATTGTAAAATGTAAAAAAATTGTGTTAATGAAAATAGAAGCAATTTAAATATAGGTAAAAATAAATAAAATAGAAAATTAGAAAGTAAGAACCAAGAAAAGAAAAAGAACTGTCCAGAACTGAGAAAGGAAAAGGCAAAACTCAAAAAAAGGAAGAAGAAATAAGAAAGAAGGAAAAAACAAAAAAAAATATAAATAGTAACCAAAAGTACAAAAAGAACAAAACAAACAAAAGACTAAAATAAAAGAAAAAAAACAAAAGATACAGGTCCCTGATCCACCAGCAGGGAAAATATAAAAAAAAAAAAACCCAACTAACCAAAACCTAAAATTTAACCAACCCAACCAAACCCAACCCAACTAACCTAACCTAACCTAACCAACCCAACAAGTCCGCGTGCCCGTTGTCGGGACGTTATGCTTTGGGGGCCCCCGTTCAAAAATTCGTGGTATTAAAAGTAAAGGAAACGGATGCCGTTTGGCCTTTGGACAATGAAACGATTTTCAAAGAAAAGTGGAAAGGGAAGAAAAAAATTTTTAAACAGTTTCGGCGGGCCATTTTAAGACCCAGACCCCTACTTTTCTCGTTTGATTGAGAGCCCTTTGAACCCCTGATGCCTGTGAAGTTTGAATTTTCCGCAAAAACGGGGAAAAACCCGAAAAACAGCAAAACGGGAGTGCCCTGCAAACCGGACTTAGGCAACCAACGCCGGATAGCAGAACGGAGGGGAGCTGGGAGCCGTTTTCGGATGAAAAAGGTTGAGGGAAGGAGAATAGAGCAGTAAAGAAACATAACCTCAAAAAATTTAACTTTAAATAATTTTAATTAGTAAAAAGGACAAGCTCTAGTTTTAAAGAACCAGAACATCGTATTAGTTATAATATATAAAATTTCAGAATTTTTTGGAGTAACACATTAAGGCAAAAACAAAAAATTCAACGAGATTTTCCCTCAAACTTTTTTCACTTTTTTGCTTATGTAAATTTTTTTTTTATTTTTATATTATTATAGGCCAAAAATAAATGCTCCAGTAATAAATTTTAATATTAGAATCACCCGATCCAAAAGTTATAGTTTAATTTAAATTTTGTAAAATTTTACCTTTTAAAATTGTTTTAATTAAAATTTATTGCTTTTTTATTAATATAATTATCTTTAAATTGTTAAACTATATACACTTTAATATCTGTAAGAAAACCGTGCAAAATTAGTTTTAGAGATATTTATTTTTATAAAAAAAATGTTAAACTTTATTTTCAAATTTATTACTTTAACGTCCACCCTTTATCACAACCAAGATCTATTAACGAAAAGATTTTACTCTGCTTTATACCTAAAATCGGGAGCTGACCCACACAGGTTGGGGCCCCAGAAAGCAAAAAGGCGGCGGGCCAGGTTGTTTTAGTGACCGGAAAGAAGCGAAGGCCCGCCCCAGAGCCGGCAGATCAAGCAGGAACACTGGGACCGGATTAAAACGCCGGGTAGAGCCAGAACGCCCCAACTGGTAAGGAGTCCGAATTTGGGAAAAACCGCTGGAAAGACCAGAGCAGCAGAGCCCAATAGCCGCCGATGACGCCAATCGACGGTCAGTCCCAACACTGGGTTTAAGATAGAAGAAAAACGCAGGCTGTTGTTCCAATCTCAAATTATAAAGAACTGAAAGGGAATTATTTGCCGGGACATGCGAACAAAGGGCTAGCGTGACGGCCAATCATAGCGAGAAGGTCACGGGGGCACACCACGCGACTCCCAATGGTCCGAAAAATGTGGAATGAAGGAGGAAATATTGGAAAATTGCAACCGATCGACGCCAAAGAGGGCTGCGGTCCAAAGGGGTGAGGAAGGCAAAAAGAAGGAATCATGGGTTTGGTTACAAAGAGGAACGAAAGGAAGTTAGATTTGAAGGGAGATTCGGGACCCCATCGGGAAGGGAAGAATGAGACCCGCCTGATTTGGGGACAGAAGGATTCGAGACGAATTTGTTAAAGCCCTGAGAAATAAACGGGTGTTTTCACGGACCTCGACGAGGAGGAAAGCAGGATCTCCACCGATAGAAAGAAGACCAGAAACCCCAAACCACCCGTTATCATCCTCTCCGACAGTATGGCAGAGGGTCCGGTGGCTGGAAGGGGCAAACCGACCCGGTGGGAGAGCCAAACCGACGCCATTAGTCCAGTGCAAGTGTGGGCAGGCCACGGTGCGGTTCGACTGATGGATCTTTGCAGCCACTGTGGGGTCCCCAACAGGGTCAGGAGGTCCTGACCCGCGAACAAACCCCTGCGCCAAACTGGTCCGTGGGGACGACAAGGCGCACAAGCGTTCAGCCAAGACCGCCAAAGAGGGACGAGTTCGCCTACCAAGGATATGGGGGCGGGGCGGGTAAGATCCTTTCCGGTATTAAGCTGGTAAGACAAGGGCATTGAGAGCACTGAAAAGAATAAAAAATGTATACTGTAAATAAAATGAAAATATAAAATAGATACAAAATAATTTTAAATATAAAAACTGTGTAATAATAAGATAGATATAAGAAAAATAAATTGAAATTTATAAGAAAAATAGAAATTATTATAAAAACTTAAGAAAAAATATTAATGAAAATATTTAAAAATTATAAAGATTTAAGAAAATGTCATTTAGGTTTAAGAATATATAAATGCAAAAAATTGTGAAGAGTTAAAGAAGAATAAGAACAAAAGTTATATTAACTAAGATAAAAACCGAAATGCAAAATTGTACAAGAGAAAGAAATATAAGTAAATTGTAAACGATCAAGAAAAAATTGAAACAAAATTTTTACAAGAGTTATAAGATAATATGTCAAAATTGAAAATAAGATGTCGTTTGTTGTTTACAGTTATTTACCCCGTAAAAGAAATAAATAATAAAAACAAAAAGATAGGCAAGATTAGAATAGAGAATGTAGTGAACCCACCAGGTTGTGAAGATGAAGAACAAAGAAAGAGCGGGAAGAATGGGTACGAGAGGAATGAAAGGAGAACGAAAGGAGTTCCAAACAATTACCGATGTTGGAGGTTCCAAAAAAACCCAACCAACCCAATTTAACCTTTTTTTTTGCTGGAAAATCCAGAGGATTCCCCGCCGCCAAAGGAAGGAGAATGGGGCCCCCGGACCAAGATGGAGCGGCCGGTAACCCCCAAAAACCCCAACGGTTTTCTTTCTTCTTGTGTGAGCGGGGCCCCGGGGACTGATTACAGTTTGCACCCCGGCACGGGCCCTCCCCCTTTTCTCCGGGTGTTGGGAACCCAACGTCGCAGGGCGCCGGCCAAAAACAAGGGTTCCTCTTTGAGTTTTCCCGCGGCCCTTCCCCCCGGGCCCAGGGTCAAAGGGGCGCGCACCTCGGCGCCCGGCCTTCTTCTGCGGATAGCCAGGCGCCCCCCCCGTCCCTTTCCGCGGCCTCCTTCCCCATCACGTCCTCGCAGAAAGCAAGGAGGCGCCCCCCGACCTTTGCTCGATCCGCGCACTACGGCAAAGCTGGCCCCACGACACTACGCCCTTTCGGCGCGCTGACCCAGGCGGGGCACCCCTTCCCACGGTTTGCCCTTCAGCACATACGCCACGTGGGCATTCCGTGGGCTTTTTGGGCCCACGCGGCCGGGTACCCTCCTGAAACAGCCGTGTCCCGGGAGAGAACCTGCGTCGGGGAATGTTAGGGAGCCGTCCTTTCAGCCACCACTTTGAACGGGGCGTATTTTTTGGGTTTATGGGCTGGGGTGCCCCCGCAGCTCCCACCCGATTTCGGGGGAGCGCAACATCTCTGCCCCTTATTTCTTCCGTGGGTCGCCCCAACCCGCCTCCCGCCAGGAAAGTGACGCGAGGATTTTGCGCAGGTCCCAGGGCGGAGCCAGCCATCAGGACGCCCCCGCCGGATATGGTCCGGGTGACCCCGGATGCCAACATTGGGTTCTTCTAAATTGCCGATCCTTTTGAGGGTCGGCAAAGGGCCCCCAAGACCATGGATTAACTACCCCGGCGCCAGGCGGCGACAGGAGGCGGTCCCCGGGGTTGGGGGAAGCCCGCGAGAGCCCCGGGTCTCGCCACCTAGGCGGCGGGGGCGCTAAAATGGGCAAAACTTCCATCGGCGGCAGGACCAGGGCGAGATACTTCATCGTCGGTTGAGTCGACGCGGACGCCGCAAAACGATAAAGGGCGTCCGCAGAACCCAACCTAACCAACTTTTTTTTTTACCGTGGGAAAATTTACGAACCCTCCCGCGGGAAAGACGGGTTTGCGTCGGACCCCAACAAAACCACCACGTTGTTCCTTCCTGACGTTTAGGGTGGGGCCGGAACGTTTTGACCACGCAACCCCACCAGCGCTGGGCCGCCGAAGGCTCTTCTCGGCCTTACGGCCATCTTTTCCTCTGCCGGAAGGCCCCTCTCGGGGCCCATAGTTGGTTAAAGACTTGAGGCCCGACCGGGGCCGGGGACCAAGTTCCCAGTCCACAGGACGATACCCCGCCCCAGCGGCGGCCCGGATGTTAAGCCCGCCGCTAGCCCATTTGGCCGAGAAGGAGGGAGATCGAGACACCATGCGAATGTCCCCCTCCCACGGTTTCTCCACACCCATCAGCGGTGGCGCCATGCGGAGGATAGAGAGGGCCCAAATGAACCCCCCCGGTCCCACCCCTGGTTGCGAGGGACAGGAAGGCACGTCTACCTCCTGCGACCCGTCCGCACCTCCAAAGGCACACCAAAGGGGGTTTTGCAGCCGCTTTGGAGCAGCCTCCACGGCCGGCCCAAACCTCACCGGGCCCTTTGCCTCCGGGCCAAACCTTGGCGGTACTGGCCCCACCGCCACAAAAGGGGCCGTCGGGGAAACCAACCTAACCTAACCCAACCTAACCAACCAACCCAACCTAACCTAACCCCCAACCTAACCCAACCCCAACCAACTAACCAACTAACCAACTTCGTGCGCGCCTAAAACCGTGCTTTTGATGCCCGCAAAAAAATCGTGGAAAGGGTATAGTGGTTTGGCCTGGTCGTATATCGGGGGGCCGAGCCCACTAACAAAAGAAAAAGGAAATGGAGTTAAATGAGTGATTTACGTCAAAACGTTTTGACCCGGAAGTTTTCGGGGCCAAAAATTTTGCGAGACCCCACCTTTTGGATTTGTTGCTCCAGGGCCCACGGAAAATTTTGAGATTTTTCCAGGACGGGAGAAAACTCAAAAAAAAAAAAAAAAAAAAATAAGTTCCACGGACGTGCAATCGAACCGGAAACCGTTGAAATCAGAAGACACCGGTGTGGATGGAGAGGAGCAAGGTCGGACCAAAAAGGTGAATCCCAAATATGACTTGCAAAGTTTTTTGTTAAATTTAGTTTTGAAAAAATATTAGGAAAATTCCCAAACCTTATTTAGTTTAGGTTAATGTAAATTAGATCTAGAATTTAATGAAAAATTTCGAATTTTTTATAAATATTGACATA
>JAGSMT010001031.1:0-25457 GCA_029286875.1 Lamproptera curius | reverse complement strand
TGAATTATTTTTACTAACAGGAGGTTATAGGAAGTCTTCTTACCTAATAAAAAGTTAATGTGCATACCATAATTAAAAAAATATACATCAATAATCATAATTTTTACTTACTTCTTTTGATTACTATTTGTATATTCTTACAGGAAAATTATGTTTTGTTATACTATTTTTAAAACAAAATTTGTTTAAAGTTTCAGACTTTTTACCTATGGCCTTTTGATAATTACGCTCGTGCAGGCCTTAATTTTCCCTTTGATCAACTATGGTGACGTGTGCTACTTTGACCTGAATGCAAATCGACTCAATAAACTCGACCGACCTCAAAATGACTGCATTCGATTCGTATTCAATATTCATAAATATGACCACGTATCATCCTATCGGTCACAAATTCAGTGGCTGCCAATTCGACAACGTTGATCATCAAGGGCACTTACCACCCTTTTTTCCCTTCTATTTTCCTACTTTCAATATCTCAGTGATGCCATTCTCAGTAATCTTCGTTCCACGAATAACCGCCTTCTTCTGTGCCCCATACAACGTACTGACTTCATTCATAATTCTTTATCAATTCAATCTATACTTCTGAGGAATGCGCTACCTTTAGAAATCAGAATGGCTAACAACATTCTCCAATTTAAGAAAAAAGTGAGTAAATATTTATTGCAAGAGGAATTGGCAATGCAACTGACACTGTGACATATGTATATGTATTTATAGATATATTTGTGCATATGTATATTTATTTGTGTTAATATGTGTATATACTTTTTTATATATATATATCTATTTATGTTTAAGTATGGATATTTATGGTTTCATTCTTGTAAAATATATTTATTAGTTATACTCTTTTTTAGTATTTAACTTTACACATTTAGATTATAACTTTATCTTATTTCGTCAGGTCTGCGGCTTACTAATCAAACCTGGCACCTGATCACACAGTCTCTTTCTTTCGGCATAAAAAAGAAAGGGTTCTCTTCTCCTGATGTGAAGTGTGGGTAAAAAACATTAGAATATTTTCGTAAATCGGCACCTGCTCACTCGCGTATGGGTTTCGATCAAATCACTTTGATTTGATTGATCGTAATCGACACAATTCTAGTTATAATAGTGTTCTTGAGTACTGTCCATTAAAACCTGAAAATAAAAGCTCTGATTTAAATTTTACTGAATTCTAGATATAAACTATTTATAGTTATGTATTACTATCAATATTTTTTTTAATTCTGGCTTTTGGTTATTGATTGAATTCGTGTTGTCAATGCACTAAATATTTTTTTGAAGAACGAACATTTTAAAAGTTCGGGGGAAATAAAATGTGATGATGATGAAATATTAGATTACGGCACGAGTACAACATGAAAAGCTAATAAACCTAGTTTTCTTTTACAAAAATTAAAAATATTTATTTGTAAAAGCGGTTACTTAATAGCACAGTTTGTATTATTACTACGTAACTACCTTAAATATATAGAACCCTTATTTAATATAATTTAAGATATAATTTTCTAATAATAAGCAGCAAAGTTCATTACAAAGCGTCTTCTGATAATTCAGTATATAATTAAAGACTATGATGATTTCACTGCAGCTTATGCAACAAACGGCTTCTTAGTAGTACAGATAAAAGTAAAATAAAACTGTTTTTTCAGCACATAAAGGAATGCCTTTGTATCTGCTAGGGTTATTAATAGGACAATTTAACTGAATAAATTCTGGTTTAACGTTTCTTTTTGGATTGAATAATTATTACTATCGCAAATAAAAGCTATTTAATTTAAAAACTTGTAAGAAGAAGATGACGATAAAATGTTCCACTGAGTTTCATTCGCCAGTTCTTCTCAGGTCAGAGGCATTCTTGTTTGAATTGAATCCTTTTTCGGTTAAAGCATTGTTCACTATCAAGAAGTAAGTGTTATACGTCGATGTTAAACAAAGATATTTAAATTTTAATCATATTAAAAAAAATAATTGAAAATAGGATTTACTCTTGACTTTATTAAGTGAAGAATGTATTCGGTATAATTAAAATAGCTGGCAGATAGCAGGAAAGACATTCGAACTGGGCATGTTTTGAAGGTGTAAAGGCGGCTTATAAAAAATGAATTGTGACTACTTTTAATAAAGTACCGCCAAAACCGCAATTATTGCTTAATTATTTGTCTAAATTTGTCTTATACCGTCAATTTTGTTTTTTTTTAATTTAAGATATTTAATAAAAGAATGAATTTATTTATTACATCATTAATATAAAACAGAAGTGATGATCATTAATCGGCAGTTTATTTTTTTATAAATTATCTGATTGACTGATCTAAATGAATGATAATTGATCACAAAATTTACATAAAACTATTTATATTACTACTTATAATCACATTATATTATTATTTTTAAAAATCTATTGTATTATCTATTTGTTAAAAATATCGCTGTACTGATATTTCATCTCACATTAATTATAATATTTTATATCAAAACCAAAGAAAGTTATAGGTCGCAATATAGAAAGCGGGATTTTCCTATTGTCATGGCAATATGCAATAACGTGCAGTTAGCGAAAATTGATTCAGTCATTTAACAAGTTGATTCTGCAGTGCAATTAATTAAATGTAATAACCTGTATGTGTGTCTGCCATACATCGCTTTCCTTTTTTCAATGGCTACTAAGCAATGCAGAATAAAACGTACAAAATGTTTAAAATGCCTGTTTTATGTCAATAAAAAGTGTAAATTCGAAATCTGGTTTAAAATCGTACGATACATCGAATTAATGTTTTTCAAAAAAATAACATCTTATGTGGATCCACGATACGTTCAAATACTAACAATTTATTCATAATAGAAATTAATTAGTTTACTTTAAATTATTTTGCAGTAATTGACTATTATCATCCAGTTTATATATATTTACCCTGGAGTTAATGGCACTTTTGCTTTGCTTTAAGAACTTCTAAATAAAGTATAAGTTTACTTGTGAAAATTAAGCGGCCGTAAGTTTCATACTTACACCATAACTTTTATTTGATTTATTTTTGTTATAAGGATTTATTGAAACGTTATAGGGCCATTAAGTATTAGTTCTAACTTTTATTTAGTTTATACATATACACACTCATTTAAAAGTATATACGATACTACCAATCCGCCGCGGCTTCGCACGGGTTCAACAATGATATCTTTTAATCATTGGAAATATTATTTTAATTACTTGATGTAAAGGCTATATCCAATTGACTGTATATGGATTTAAGGTAGAAATAATACTGTATTGCTTGAAATCACGGCGTTAATAAGCAATTATTTTTCCTAAAATCTTAAGAAAATAATGATTATTGCGTGTTATTCTTAGATGATAAACATAAACTATCGCGGACTTTTAGTTGACCTTTTTAAAGTGTAGAATAATGTTGTAAATTATTTCGATTTAGCTTACGGGATTCAGCGCTCGTTTGCATTGCAAGCGCAATGTGTTTACATTACCTGTAAATATATATTAGAGTTTCTCTGCAATGTTATCCATGTATTCAAAACCTTCCGCATAAAACCTTCCTTTACACTATTCATTCGAAAGAAAACCGTTTTAAAATCTATTGCAACGCTGCAAAGTTTTTGGCACAAAGGGACGAACAGACAAAGGGACGAATATAGCAACTTTGTTTAATACTATGTAGTACTAATTAATATGAAAATTATTAATATCAAAAATTTTATAGCGACTTGGTAAATTTGTTTCATGCATATCATACTAAGTCGTAGACATGTAATTTTTTTTTGAAACAGTAAGAGTTTCACATGCACTTTCTCTCAAACCCATTTATTCCGTTCGAAATATGGTTTATCAAAGTATGATAATGCCTGAAAAGTTAAAAAGTCGGAAGTTTTATAGAATACCATACCTTGATATCTCCTATTGAAATCAATAGGAGCATGCCGAAATAAATAAGTCCTTGCAGCGACTTATATAAATTTTTCGTACTTGTAAAAAGTTACTTCACTAATTCGGAACAAGATCATCCCAAGAACTAACATGTTATATGTTTTACACGTTCAATGCATAATATGCCTCATTGCAATTATAACAATGTTTTACATTCAAATGGTTATTGAAACATAGACATACGTGCTCGACGAGACTTTATTATAGATCATTTTAAGAAGTACCATTACTTAGAACATATTTTAAATATTTTTCACGGTTTATGCAGCATTTGCAATTTAATCGCACGAGGTTGGGAGTTTTGGATAATTACTAATCATGAAATAATGAAAAAAATATTATTTATATTAATTTATTAAAAAAAGGTGGTCCCATTTTTTAATAATTTAATGACGGCCAATTCGGAATATTTAAAAAAGAATTGACAAAATCGGAGCACTAGGAGCAGAGCAACGACGTGATACCGCCCTTCCTCTATCCTCCTCTAATAGGGATATGGTGTAGTTAATATGTAGAAAAAAAATGCCATCAGCAAGCTATTCTGGGACAAATTGTAAAAACTTCAAACCAAAATCGCCACGCGGGTGAAACCGATACATAATAAAATAAACTTAAAACCTTAGTCATTGATCATTCATGAACGATAAAAGACTTATTCATACCACGTTATTTGACGATAGCAGAAAATATTCACGAAGTACTCGAAAGTATTGGGAATACTCCAGAGCAGCATTTGAAAATAAAATGACCCAGGGCTGTAATTGATGCGTTGATGTCCATGAATTTATTTTGTATTCATATCATTCTAATATTTTAAGCACTGGTATAGAAAAAATTAACGTGACTTTATTAAAATAAAAATTTTCAATATAAGAACTAAAACGTGAAGTAAGGCAACTTAACTCGAGTTTTTGCTTTACAAAATTCCTAAATTGAGATAACTATATTTTGTTGTTTTTCGTATGTTTTATATCTAGTATGGGTATTGGTTGAAGGAATTAAAATACCTAAACTATAATATGTAAATTAAAATTACAGTTTAAAACTTTTTAAAGAAACTTGTGATAATCTGATCATAAATCTAAAGACGACGTTACATCAAAGGGCGTGGGTTCTATTTCTATAATGGAGAATGTACTGTGTGATGAAAATACTACTTTTCCTTGTGTTTGGGTGTATGTATCTATTAATTACTGATCTATTTACAAAAGAAAAGTTAATATTTTATTATTTTATCAAATCTCACCTCCAAGAAAGTTCGCTCAATACCATTAATGAAAATAATTAGATCTTGGTATGTCTATATCCACTGAAGTCTTTCCAATCAGGGTATCGATCAATGTTCGATCTCAACTAGTATTGCTCAATACTTAAGGGAGTCGGATTTGCGGGGCAACTAGCTTTCGGCAAGAATGCAGAAGGACGGTGCTTCCGGACTCGGCTTGTGTCTTTGGGCCCTAAAGATTCTGATAAATTTAAGAAAATAAATTACTTTTGTATAGCAGAAACATGGCCCAGGATTTATTAAATCAAAAACCTTAATGAACAAATAGAAATAATAAGAAAAGCCTAGTTAGCCTTAAGAAGGTCGTTTGTCTACCACAAACGATGTTCTACATAATTGTGCTTGATCGTGAATTGATCTACAATATAGTGGGAGTAAATACTCATACTTTACCAATAATTCATAGAAACCGTCAAAGCTATTTTTAAGCAAAATATTGTTAGTTCCTTATGCAAGTTAAAGCATATAAATTTTCAAGTTATTACATAACGAAAATCATTTAAAGTAATTTTTAATACTGAAATTTAATATCTTGAAAAATGTTAGAGATTGTTCAAATTCAAATATCTTTATTCAATATAGAAGTTTACACTTGCTTATTGATTGTCAAACACACTACCACCGGTTCGGAAAAGGAGGCCTCAGACCTGAGAAGAACCGGCGAAAGAAACTCAGCGGGCTATTTTTATATCATATTTTAATAATAACAAACAATTGGATGGTTTTTCAAATGCTGTTTATTTTTATTGTTGCAATTTTCTTGCCCTCGAAATAAAAAAAAACGATACATTACAAAGTTTGATTGCCAATTCTTTTTATTTCAAGACTCTTCAACTTTTTATCTTTATACATGTGTAAGCTTCTTCCATTTCATAGAAATTATATCATTATAAACAAAACAATACTAACTTGGAAGGTATAATGAAAACAGAAACCTTGAAAGCTTGATTTGAATGAAGGATTTGATTTCAATATTGTTGCTGTTTCTTTTTTCAAGTTTAATTAAAATTGTATTACGTTGATCATTCTTATGTTAATTTTTAATTAGTTTTGAATGTTAAATAAAAAAACCGCCTCCGGGATCTAGCGATATTGGCCTTGCTTTATAAACCGGAAGTCGTGGGTTTGAAACCCGCGTGGAAACAACTTCGTGTTATCGTTGTTTTTGATTGATTAGGACAATTCGGACCGATCACCTAAGTGTCTGAAAAGTAAGATGATCCATGCGTCGGCTGGACGGGTATAAATCGGTACACCCACTAACCCGCATTGAACCAGCGTTGTAGGATATACTTCAAAAAAAGAGAATGGAGATGGCGTACATTAGTGGAGGTGTATGTATGGCAGTGGACTATCATATGCTGATGATGATGATTATATAAAATATACGTTACGCTTTGATACTTGTAATAATTTTCAAAAATATAGCGACAAAGGACATTATTGTTACAAGTTAGAGTAATACTAATGTTATAATAATCATTGTAACCAGTAGCCAATTAAAGTGACCCTAATGACTTTATGATGTAATACACATTACAAAACTACTTATGAAGAAATAATTTTGAATGAAACGCAAATAGTTTTGATACCCCTGCGCATCTTATCTCTACTCAACCCTTGATTGAGCTTGATTTACAGACGACACAGTCACTCGTTCTTTGGTCTCACGACATGACGTACAAATGTCCAATTTTCTGACGATAAATGTAATATATATATAGAAAGAATTTTTAGTTTTATTGAACCGTAGCAGTTCGTCTTTCTAATTCAAATTAAAATGTCATTAATATACAAATTCAACATAGCAGTAATACATTCACTTATTGATTGTCAAATCATTACCATGATGAGTCGTCACCCAAAATAAATGTACATATCAGCACAATTACTTTTGCGAAGTTTACGTTTTTTTTCGTAAAATTATTTCATACTCTATTTATTTCTTAAGATGGTTGCATGTTGCAGAATTGAGATTATTTCTGTAAACGCTCAAGATTTTCCTACTATAAAACCATCTTAAAAACAAAACAAACACTAAGTAACCGTTTACATTTTATCTATAATTTGTGTTCTCCTTCGTAAATGACAATAGAGCTTAAAATTTGAGGGTTAACCCGCGATCATAAAGTAAGTTAGGTCATCCATCTATGGGATCAAAAGCAACAGACTTGTTAAATATTTTTGTCACGTTCATAACACTGAACTAAAACTGTATAGTCTGTGTTAGGTAATGCGTCTAAAGCTTACTAAGTAATTGTAAACACAACAGTCAAAAGATGACACCACCCCGCAAGTAACAATCATTTTAATTACCTAATAATTCAAGTTAATAATGCAAGATTCTGGTTTTTGATAGGCCAAGACGTACCCATATGTATAATTCTACTATTACATTAAACTTAATTGCATCCAAAGAAATGGAATACAACTTAAAAATAGTAATAATATTTCATGTTCATTCCGTGAACTTCAAGGCAACACAAAACTGTTACGATTCCAACTTTGCTTATCCTTCCAATTATGTATTATAAGTTAATTGAACTAACTTCTTAATGAAACGTTTCGGAATGTCTTTCGCACGTATTCAACTTGTAACAACAAGTGCTTATGGTCTAATAAATAGGTGACAAAAAGACTGAGCTTAAAACAATTTTGTCATAGAATTCAAGTCCTTATAAGTTATTTTCGGTATTACCATTTCGCAGTAAGTGACGTGGTTTTCAATATTCACAAATATGTGGACTTTTTATCATGGCTATCTTTTTATTTAAAACCTATTTGCTCTGCAATTAGAATTCATCATTAACTTATCTACTAACCCTTGGCAGTTTAAGATTTGAGGACTATAATTTACTCCACAATTTTAATAATAATCTTTTAAAGATTTAGAGATGTCTCCGACGCCATCATAATTTTTTTTTTATTTTACATAACTTTCGATAACACTAAACGTTAAAAAGATGAGCTAAATGAAAATGGCATTTTTTCCAAGTCAACCTTTTGGGTGTATAAACGTATAATTGACATTCCTGGGCCAGGGTCGTGATAGCGAAGAAATATTGGAAATTTAATGGTTCCCTCGTATATCGAAAGTTTATGAGAATAATGTCAATGAGAACAAGGAGCATTGAGATATATCAATAATTTTATAAAGTATTGGCTTTCGTGTACTCTTATATCACAGTAACCTTTGAGCGAAGCGTTGCTTGAACGGATACTGAGACGGATGTATCGACAATATTATGTTATAAACTTACGCACAAAAGTACCTTTGTTTTTTGTTTCTCATCATTATAGTAACCCTCAAAATTTTAAATTTGTAAAAAATATAAAATTAGCCAGGAACCGCAGCATTTTAGTGGTACCATTTTATTTACTTTTTCTTGCAATTAACGTTATATTTAGACTACATTAAAAATAATGATTTTAGCCGTAAAATAAAGGTCATTAATATATTATTGATATTTCATGGACTAATTTCCACAGAAAAAAGATTAAATTATGGAGAATTAATAGGAAAAAATAAGTTAGATTAAAATTAGATTAATGACTTTAAAATTAAAGATCATCATTTTTATGACTGTTTAGTTTTCAGATACGTAAGACTCGTTTCAACTTCGTTATTCTGTCCTTAACAAAAAAAAACTTAATAAATAATACATAGCCCTTAAGTATTTGCATTTTTCTGTAATTCTGCTTTTTCATAAAAACGTTGTTTTAATTTTTCTTTTAAGATATTTTATTCATTATTTAATTCTCTTCTACGATACTGCTCACCGATTTCGTCCACAGCATTTTGATTCCGTGAAAGGTTTTTTTATTGCAATTACTTGCACAAGGTCTCACAATGAATTCCTACCAATAATGATCTTAAATAATTCCTAAGTAATGTAATGTAATCTAATGTTATGGGGTATTCTTGCAATACATTAACATTGGTCACATCTATAACTTAGGGCAGTGTTTTCAACTATTTGCACAACCCTTTTATTTTGAACATATAAGGGGCCACAAGACTAATGACCAGACGTTCACCAGTAGCGATACGCCCGTTATAAATGCAGCGTAAGTCACGTCTCGAGATATGCGCTTTTGCGTCTACGCCAATGCTTTACAGTAAAAAAAAGGCATGCACTGGTACTCCGTACAAAAGGGACATGTATAACAATTTATATTGGTTTATTATAACATACATACACGTACATTTCAACCATTTGTTTAAACGTAAGTTATTGGTAAAAACTCAGTTATTCTTTATTCTTAATCTCATTATATTATCTTTAACTACAACAGTACTGTAATTTACAAACCATTAAATTTTTTATATAAAAATATATGTCCTACGTACCAAGCGTATGTGTATATTAATAAAATAATAACTTTTCTCTGCTTCATCGAATGTATTGAACTTAATTGGATTCCTCAGCCTGGGTCATGACAGAAATTGGATATTTAAAGGTTAGCTCGTATATCAAAAGTTATCAGTGTTTGAGAACAATAAGCTTTGAGAAATTTCGTAATGGAATTTGTTAGATACAGGGTGAAAGTCTATTTTTACTAAGTATTCACCGATGGACATAAATTAAACCAATGATGTCAATTTGAATTTGAATTTGAATATTATTATGTCTATAAAGAAAATTCACTAGAAATAGTATTAAACATACATAGCGAACTAATATGTACGCTAATCGGTTCATTATATGTACTAGTAGTTAAATTCCTCCCGTCTTATAACTTGTCTTCCGAACACTTGCTTTACTCCCACTTTTTTCCACTAAATGATCTGAATGATTTCTAATCACAGCATCTGCATTAATTGATCTCGTCTTATATCGGATATTTAATTATAAGTAAGCGATTAAAATAGAGTTAGCGCAATTTGGGCCGATCAACCAATTGTCTGAAAAGTAAGATGATCCATGCGTCAGATGGGCATGTAAAAAGTCGGTCCAAAACCCTCTAATCTAAAGTGTTCGAAACGTCGGGAAGTTAAATATGTAAAATAAAGACGATAAAATTCGTAAAAAAGTCATTTTTTATGGTCTATAGCTTTTTAAGAAACAGTAATATGAGCGGTGGCATAAAATTGATTTAAGATAATATCGTTTTTTAGAGAATATTTTCGTGTATTTCATTGTTGTCTTTGTAACGCTTACCCGGTGATTACATTATATTAACCATTTAATTAATTCTGAATCATTCAAATCGGTTTAAACAGTAACAAAGACGGGACGTACAATAAAAAGATTCGAACAGAATTCACTTATTTCATTTCTTTTTTCTTTCCGTCATTTATAATAAAATATATTATGTAGTTTACAATAGACTGAAATACCACTTCCGTGGCCTAGCCGTATTGGCGCTTGCTTTTTAATCCGAAGGTCATAGAGTTCAAATCTCGCAGGGAAACAATGTTACTAAAATTGTGTTATTTAAAAATTATAATTATTAAATAATATGTTTGTTATCGTTGTTTAATAGTTGGTTAGGACAATTTGGGCTGATCACCCAATTATCTGAAAAGTAAGATGATCCATACGTCGGATAGGCAAAAAGGTAGATGTGGGTAAAAATCGGTCCACCGGTCCAAAAACTCCCTAATAGAGAAAGTGCGCCTTCTTAGTCCAGCAGTGGGCTAACACAGGCTGATTATGATGATGATACTTTCTGAAACGTTGGCCGAAAATAGACACCGTGGTGGTACCACCTCGTATCACCACGGTTTCTACTTTTGTCGCAAAGTAGTAGTGTGTAAAATACTACTATGTTCCGGTTCGAACGGCACCGCAGCCAGCGTACATTTATTTAGTTTAATTTATAGGTACAAACATCAAAGTTGTTTCATTGATCACAAACAAACAAATCATTCTAAAATCATTGATATATCCGTATTCAGCCTTTATTCAATTGTATGATGGAGTATATGGATATAAACTACGTTTGCAGTGCTCTGAATACATATATATTACTAAATATGTATTCAGAGCATTGCGAAAGTTATACATTCTTTTCTTTTCTATTTAAATAATTTCTCATTCTTTCAAAGGTTTAAAATGACAAATTCTAATGGTCTATACTGTATGGTCTATTATATGGTCACACACTGCCGCTGGAAAGTGTTCGAAACGTCGGGAATTTAAATATGTAAAATAAACGCGATAAAAAACGTAAAAGTAATTTTATTTAATAATGTATGGTATTCGCGTAAACAAAAGTAATAATTAAACTATAGACCTTCGATCACTGTTCGTCCCATTATTATCAGACCTTCAATAGATAAGAGAAACGATGAAAAATAATATTATCACCGAGTTAAATGAATTTACTCATTAAACTAGAGGATATTATTACTAATACGTTTAGTTTCTAAGTATTTACATTTGGTTGTGGCCAATGATTCAGACAGTCAAGACGGACAGACAGACAGACATTACTGATTTCAAATAATATCATAATATATTTTACACAGTTTGTTAAATAATCGACGATAAATAATAATTTATATCCTGTTACAGAAATTAATCGAGTATTGCAATAATATTCTTGTCAGTAATAAAGATTTTTTGTTTTGCGTCAGCTTTACTTACATAAACAAAAAATAATTAGTAGTGTGGAACCTTAACGAGCATTATGTAAAACCATAATTTCTTTAAAATTCTTTAAATTTCCATTTTTTGCACAAGGATGTTAGTGAAATAGTTATCATTGACACAGTTGTGTTTTCACACTATTGTTTTGCGGTAGAAATAGGCAACGCGGTGGTACCCACCCAGACGGTCCCCTATAAAGTGGGGACCTACTACCGGTAGACTAAACTAAATATTTTATTACCATGATTTTAATTATTATAATAGCTTAAATAAATATTCAAACAAATCACTAGACTTTTCTTACTATTGTTCTAAAAAGCAAGCCTGTAAATTTCCGATAAATAGTAGCGTTAAAGAAAAAAAATGTTTAGCTTTTATAGTAATATTTTGTGTTTGAAAAACAAATTTAATATATCATTTGAAGAAATAAAAAAGTTTTTAGCATTTGGAATAAACCGTGTAAAGTTTTTAGGACGACTTCTGTCCACATTCTGTATTAACAATATCAATTTTTTTATGCAATAGCACCATTGTCATCTAAAATGTAAAGGCTGGTATAGCGATAAATAATAGAAATGGCTTTTCCTCGTCGAAGATAAATCACAAACACTTGTACAATAAAGATTAGATTCTATTCTATATTAATGAGATGATTCACGGTGGTCCGTGAATGGGAAATTATTATCTTATAATTGGGCTTACCAAAGCCTGGTAGTAACTTGCATATCAGAAACTGAAGGTCATAGGTTCGAAGCATACGGGGAGACTGGACATCATTGTCGTTTTATAGTTAGTAAGTACACGTACATTTAAAAAAATTGCAGTATTAGGTTAGAATACACAATAAGGTTAATTTATATCAGCGTTTATCTCAATGCCCAATTTATTGTATCCTTACACTGACTCTTTAATGATATTTTACAATAAAAATGATAAAAGTTAACATAAACTCTGAATTTGTAAGCATTTATTCACAAAAAGTGTTCATTGGCGTACAGATAAAAATAGCATAGCTCTTTTTTAAAAGTAAACAGAACAGGTTCGAAAGTTATTATTTTTATAATGTATTCCATAACTTAATTAAATAACTGTATGTTTTTATGTAAACAGTGTTTGTACTTTATTTATCTTGTACATATTATTAGTAACGTTTACACCTTCACATTTGCTGGAAATCGATTACGCGATGACCACCCGATACAACATTCCGATCACACGTTACAATTCACATTTGCTGAAATCGATTAGCGATGACCACCCTGATACAACATTCCGATCAACGTTACACATTCACATTTGCTGGAAATCGATTAGCGATGACCACCGATACAACATTCCGATCACAGTTACATTCACATTTGCTGGAAATCGATTACGCGATGACCACCCTGATACAACATTCCGATCACACGTTACACATTCATATTTGCTGGAAATCGATTAGCGATGACCACCCCGATACAACATTCCGATCACACGACATCGCTTATTCGGCGATATGTTTCGACATCGCCGTCCCAGGTTCGGAAAGCTTAACAGCAACAAGTTGGACACTGGATGTACTGGATACTACTAATACTGGATGCACTCAAAGGGAACGTCACTTTTGTTCGATCGTCGAGCAATTGTCATGTCTTAGTTTTAATTAGTAATAGTAATTGTAATTGTAAATTGATTTAATTAAATTACTTCAAAATTATGTTTGCATTTTTGGAAACCTTCGGCTGTAGCCTTCGTAATTAACGTATAAACATGACATCTTTTTATTTTTTTACCTTATCTACAAATCAGCCGTAGTAGATTTAAAATATTTATTAAAGCTATTATATTGTACTAACCGCCCTAAAAGAAGGAGGTACTCATTTCGGAGCGTATATTTTTTTGTATTATGTTACCTCTTCGCTCCGCTTTTTTTAAATGAAAGGAAGTACCTATCATGTGGTGTCAATATTTTAATAATTTTGCTATAAGTGGTTTATTAGATAATAAACGAAAAATAACGTCGTCCAAGATCACAACAGTGCCATTTATTGCAAACGCTGTATAGAATAATAACTGAACTAGAACGCTTATATCAAGACATACCAACCGTATAAGTATTTATTGTTACCATTTAATACAATTCTGCAGTTTTTATATTTACATCTATATAAGATACAGCTAACAAATTAGGAACACGTAGAAATTGTAAAAATATTTATTAAAAAATACAATGACGGTCTATGAATAGAAAGTTCGTTGTTCAATTAAGCGAATATTTCATTCAGTACAATCAAGACAGTTCACAGATAGATAGACATAAATTTGGACAAGACATTTGTTAATACTTTGTAAGGTTTTCAGATATATATTCAGCACAATTTGTTATGAATTAGAATTAAGTTTTTTCATTTATATTATATTAGTTAAAAATTGAGTTCAAATAATTTATTTATAGACCAAGCTTTTTATATATGATCCTAAAACCTATTTAAAAGCACCTAACATTCAATAAAAATAAATTGCTAGTAAACGCTATAGAATGGTTAAAACTGTATCACCACGGCACCATGGACAATAAATTCCAGACCATCGTAACTAGGAACAAATCAATACATTACTCTCAGGATACAGAAAGCGCAACGTAAATCCGTTATTATAGGTCTCAGCGTCATTTATTGCACCTCGTTAGAGGAAGAGAAAATTCCGCGAGGGGGTTGGAAATTTCACATTTAGTTCTGAATTCTTATTGTAGTTTGATGTTAATGAGATTAATTAAAGGATGAGTTGTTACTGATACACACATGCAATAAAAAAGAGAAACATAATAATAATAAAAGTAATCGAATTTATTAAGATTTCCGCCAGTCACAGCGTCAGGGTCCTAGAGACCCTAAAAATTTTAGTTCTTTTCGATAGCTGGAGCTATAAATATTTTATTTTTATAAATTAGTATCAAATTAAAAAATACAAATTTAATTTCTTATACAATATTGGGAATACTTTTATATCTAATGAAGGGTTTGTGAGGCCGCCGCAACATCCGTATACAAACTTTTCTCTCTGATTACCACGGGTTAAAAACTAATAGTAGACTTCAGAGTAATGATAGAAAAGAGTTTCAGTAGGTTAACAAATATGATATTGATTTTACTTACGGACAAAATCAAGATTTCATAAATACGTGTACTAATGAACTTCGCAACTTTATAAGCCAGCGTTATAATAGAATCAGATCTTCGTTTTTTGATTCCTAACCTGAAAGATGTTTAATAATAAGGTAAAATTAGTGTTATTGAAGTTAACAAGAAAAATCTATCTATTTAATTACAAACGGTCAACGCGATACAAAGGAAGCTCGCCAATTAAATGCTATGATAAGCGTGAAATAGGTACACGAATGGCTTTGTGTCCTATTTGGCATGCTTATTAAGCTCATTCATAGCAACATTGTTAATACACAAATTAAATTACATCGAATGTCGCTATACGTACCGGTGGTAGGTCCCCTTTTTACAGGAGTCCGTCTATGTGGGTACCACCGTGGTGCCTATTCCTGCCGCAAGGCAGTAGTTTGCACACACTGCTGTATTCTGGTTTGAAGGGCACCGTAGCCAGCGTATTTACTGGGTACACGAGACTTAACACCCTATGCCTAACGGCAGGCAGCGCGTTGGCCATACCACTGGTATTGCCAATGTCTATGGGCGTCGGTGACCACTTCCCATCAGGTGGCCCGACTGCTCGTCTGCCTGCGTACGCCATAAATAAAAGAAATAAAATAAATAAGACCAGACCCTTTATCCATATAGTCTTATTACCCGACATCCTAAAAGAGGGAGATACTGATTGATGCGCAAGTTTTATTTATACACGTTTTCTGTTTAAAAATGACAATTTACATGTATGTATGTAAAACAATTTCTTTTAAATTGTTCTGCATAACGAAAAACTCTTTGTTAAGTTTTATTTTTTCTTGTACTTATTTCACATTGTGAATTGACATAAAAAATCTACTATAACCAGTTAGCCATTAAAAATAAATTATGGAAAAATTTATAAAATTACCTTAGCATTTAAATGTAAAGAAATTAAATTTTTATAGATTTATTTTTTGTTGATTTCATAAGCTGCTTCTATCAACTTTTAAAACTACTTTACATATCTTAACCTACCTTTAATATAAACATTATTTTATTTTATTTACACTTTACGTACACAAATAAAAGGTACAGAGTCTGCTCAATGCCAATCAAATTATCTTTTAGTACACTTTTGTGAAAGAAATTCATTATGAACGTTATAAAGTATAATAAAGAAGTATCGTTTACTTTATGATAAGCAGAACGCTACAAATCTGCTCGCCAAAGAATATAACATCAGATGTGTCATAAGAAATGCATATCACCGGGTGCCTGCCTAGTCCCCTGTAAAAAGGCCAACATCAAAATGTTTCAGGAAAACATTTATTTCCGCAGTTCACTTCACATCTTTTAAACAAGATTGCTTAGACTTTTGAACTACTCATTTATTTTAAGGTAGCCATTTCCTTCATTGCCCCGCGATGCCGGCCCGCCGCTGTCTCTTACCGCGAGCAAGCAATAGCAGTTCTGACGTCTATTCTCATAATATTTTTAAATTAATTTCATTTAAATAAGTTAAATCAATCCGCGCTTAACTTTGTTCCCTCGGCCGAAGACATTTTTAACAGTTTAATCATGGGCTTTAAGATTTTATTTGCGTCACTTTGAGTATTTCCACACACATACTTTACGTTATTTTTACGGTTTATTTTTACTGCCTCCGTAGTTTAGTAGTACTAGTTTGCGCTTTAGCAAAGGTCGTGGGATCAGATCCTTCGTCATTTGACGAGTAAATGATATTTTGTATTTCAGACAATTGCTTATTTTAATAGATAAAACAACTCACAATTTCAATTAAATACACAAATATTGCTTTACATAATTTTTATTACATATCAAAAGTCCCAGGCTATTAAAATTTTACATTCGTAATGTTTTTAGATCATCATCATCATCATCAGCCTTTGATAGTCCACTGCTGGACGTAGGCCTCTCTTAATGTACGCCTTCTCCATTAGGGAGTTTTTTTTAGGTATCAAAGTGTAGTATCTGTTCTTTTCAGCTTTAATGTTTTTAGATGAAATATTTAATACCCAAAGAGATTTTCGATAGCCTAAAATTTCTGTTTACACAATTATAGCATTGAAACTCGTTTTAATCGATCCTTCAAATATATTTTTAAATTAAACAGTACAAAAATAATAACGAATAAAAACACTCGCCTGCGTTAGGGGATTAGCCGATTGAAATTTGTAAAATAACGATGTTAATTCTGGAGACACAAGGCTCGGTTATGCTACGTATACAATTTTATTTTTGTTATACAAGTGTGAAAATTTATGTCGTATAAATTTCTTTAAGAGCGTTAACTTACTGCTCAATTGCATTTTAACGTTTATAATTTATGTTTTCTATTTATATAAAATATTTCTTGACGAAAAACATAACATAGTCTTGTCCCAAACTAAACAAATCTTGTATTATTAAAACCAGATGACATATACAAAGGCTTGTTTTTCTAAGCAAATAAATAAATAAATATATCTAAAAACAACCAGACATAGGATAATCCATCGTGGCAATCGAACCCACACCCATTGGCGTAACAGTCAGGATCACTAACCACTACGCCGAGGGGGTTGTCAATATAATATCTACTTCGTCAATACCTCATAAGCATAGGCTTAGGTGTATAATTATTGTGATATCCACCAACCAGTTAACACAGGAAAAAAGTGGTATTGGGCCCAATTGGATTTAAACTTATGACTAGGTTTTTTTCAATGGGTAGGTAAATCTATTTAAATAATACACAATACTCAATTTTACAAACATCAATATTCGCTGTGTATGTTATGTAGCTAGTACAGCATCCACAGACAAAAATAAACAATTTCAAACAGTGGGTTATAGTCTAACTGACTGACCATAGAAGTTTTAAAGATGAATTTATAAAAGCTAAAGATATTTTTAGATAAATGTGATACAGAAAATAAATCATTCATTATAAATGAAGTAATGTTTAATGTTTACGTATTAGACGCAAACAATGCTCAAAGGATTTATTCGAAGATATTTGCTTTATAACAAATTTAATTTATCTTTCTTCCTTTTCATTACATCAGTCCTAAGAGGCTTTTATCAAATACAAAGCAATGCTTGAGAAAAGAAAAAAAACCGTTTTCCTTTTTTAATGAACAAAATTTTCCGTGTTTCGAGTATCGTGTTTCTGTTAAATTTTTTTAATATTCCACTAATATGTTGTACATAAAATAGTAGACAAATCACTAGGAGAATAGTATTTTAAGCAGTAAAGGCTTTTTTTAATTATTTTATATCCTTCCACATCGAATAGTACTAAACTTGCGCTTTTAATTTTATTTTATTTTAAGTAGTTTTTTTATTTATGCTTATTTTTTAAAATTGAGTGCAGAAATTTGAGCAACGTATACAACTTGGAGTGTATGTTTAATTTTTTTAATTTTTACGACATTTTATCTCCTTATACTTTTAATAAAATCATAATCATCAGCCTGTGATAGTCCACTGCTGGACATAGGCCTCCCCTAACACATCCCTATCTATTAGGGGTTTTGGACCGTATCCAACCACGCTGCTCCAGTGCGGGTTGGTGGGTGGACCGACTTTTACATGCCCATCCGACGCATGGATCATCTTACTTTTCAGACAATTGGGTGATAGGACAAAATGCCCTAACCAACTAGGAAACAACAATGAAACTTTGTTGAGTCCCACAGGATTCAAACCCACAACCTCCGGTTTCTAAAGCACACGCCTATACCTTTAGGCTACCAGTTCGCTCCAAGCAGCCGCCCGGAACGGACGAAGCTTCGTGCGCTCCCGCATGGAAATAGTACCCCAGCAAATTAGTGCTGTGTCGTCGTGCAACTCTAATAGTGTTAGTGTAGTGAGTGCTCCTAGGCAGGCTCCAGTCACGTAAGTCTTTATACACTTTACACGCTATTTTTACTTCTTTTACTTTGCTTGCCGCAATAGGAGGCAGCTAGGTACACACCTAGCGCTCTTAAAGTGCTCACATAGTTTTAAAAGCAGGCACACACCTCCCCACACAGGTGGGGAGGACTAGATTCGTTACACACGCCGGAGGGGATCGCCCCCAAAGGCCTAGAAAAACATGGACGTCTCCCTAGAGGAATATATGCGCACGACATGCCCCATCATGTTCGCAGAGATAAATAATAAGTACAAGAACTTCAAGGCACACCTTAAAAATGCCATGCAGCCCTCTGCCCCCGCGCCCGCCATTACCGACCTAGACGTGCCCGCGACTCATGACCACGCACCGACACTATCTACCTCTGTCACAGATTGTGACCTAGAAAATATCTCCGACTCGGAATCGGAGAACTTATTTATGGACATCGACCCTACTAAAGTAGACAAACGCGTCCGGGATAATATAGACGACGACGATTTCGAAACCGTTGTTTCCCGTAAAAAGGGCAAAAAACGCCCGCCGCCACCGTAAACCGCTAAGAAGACCGCGCTTCTCCCTCACCAACTCCGAAAATCAGGTCGAGGCCCACTACCGAGCGGGTTCAAACCGCGAACATTTATATGGCTGAACGTAAGGCCAAAGCCCCGCCGCCAATTGTCATTCACGAAAAAGCGAGCTGGGCACAAGTAAACAAATTTATGAATAAAAATAAGTACTATGACGTCAAGTCTAAGGATACGCGACTAGGGATCCGCGTAAACGTCAGCACAGTAGATGACTTCCGTGAACTCACACACTTTCTGCGGAATAGCCGCATTCAATTTCACACGGTGGACCGTAAATTACGTGTAGTTGCACGTGGTATCCCTAAAGAGGTGGATATCGAGTCCGTAAAGGCCGATATCCTATCTCAGGGATATCCCGTGAACACTGTGCGGAGGCTTCACCACCCACGGTCAAAGGTCGTCATGGACCTTCTTATGTTAGAATTAGACCTTACTCCCGAGGATAAGGCTATATTCAATATTCAAACTATTTGTAGACTATCCGGGATCGAGATAGAATCTCCATACAAGACAGGCATCGTTGTGCAGTGTTACTACTGCCAAAATTTCAGCCATACTGCGCGTAATTGCCATGAGAACCCGCGTTGCGTTAAATGTTTCGGTAAACATAGCACTCTGGAGTGCCCATGACCAAAAGACACAACAGACCCTCCGTCATGCGTAAATTGCAAAAAAGAAGGTCACCCGGCAAGTTACAGGGGCTGCGAAAAAGCCCCAAAACCTGTGAAAGTAAATTCTCATTCCGAGAATCGTCTCAGTAAATACAAAACGAGTGCAAAAAACATTGCTTTTGTTTCGGCACCGGTGTCGACTAAAATGCCTGGTTAAGCCCCGGTAATTAAAACCAATAATCCAACCCAAACAGGTGCGACCGCATTCTTAAATAAATTACCTGAAGCACAGGCAGGTAACGTGCAAATTGTTGCACCTGCTAAAACAATGGCGCTCCGACAATGACGCCTATTGTCTCACATGTGGTTCCCAGTAATGACACTCAATTAGAGGATAATATTAAACTGGCCTATTAGTATTGCAACAAATAGATATCGTAGAACTAGGCGTATTTTGCGACAAGCTCCGCGCCGCCAAAGACGGCATCCAAAGAATGAACGCTCTATCACAGCATGTGCGCCTCTTACAGGCCATGGGCAATCTAAAAATTAAATAAACGCAACAGACACAAGGCCGTAGGTTTCCGTAAATAAAGATGGCAATTCCTCGCGTAGGTAGGGCCAAACCGCATTCACTAGTCGTTTCTTGCTATAACGCAAACGGTTTTAGAGATCAGAAGGCAGAAATCACTAAATTCATACAAGATTATAATATAGACATATTTTTGGTACAAGAGACTCATCTTAAACCAGCAACACGCGATCCCAAGATAAGCGGATACAATATTATTAGACACGATAGGCTGTTAGCCCCAATGGGCGGTACTCTAATCTATTATAAAAGATCCCTGCACATAACATCAGTAGAAGTGCCATTACTCACAAATTTAGAAGCTTCGGCGTGCATGATCGCACTTACCGGCCATAAGCCGCTTGTACTTGCCTCAGTGTATCTCTCGCCGCTAAAAACTATGTTACAATCAGACCTTGAGCTGCTTCTCGGCCTAGGTCCATCAATATTACTCGCTGGCGATTTTAATTGCAAACACCGCGACTGGAACGACAGCAGAAACAACTCAAATGGCACAATATTGCAGGGTCTCGAGGAGGTACTCAACATTAATATAATAGCCCCCGAGACCCCAACTAGATATCCATCAGATAGTAGAGGGTCGCCTAGCACCCTAGATCTATTTATTCTAAAGGTGTCTCACTCGATGTCGTATCAATAGAGACACTACACGAATTAGATTCTGACCACAGGCCGGTTTTATGTAAATTGGGCCAAGACGCCGGTTCGGTCCCTATGACTAAAACCGTAGTAGATTGGCATCGCCTTGAGGCTAAACTCAAGGCAATGAACCCCCAGAATTGTGAAAACATCCCAGATGTAGTTTGTAACCTAGATCAGGCAAACGATGCCATTAACAACATAAAGTCACACATCTCATCGGCCATTGAAGAGTCCGAAAGAACGGTGAAAGTCACGGCCGACCGGAACTTTGGCCTGCCTTTCGACATTCGATGTCTGATAAGAGACAAAAATGCCGCGCAACGAGCGTACGATCGCTATCGGTCCGAAACAAACCGAGCATTATTTAGGTATTTACAGCTTCAGGTTAGAGAACGCATTAAGACGCACCGCGAAACTTCGTAGCAAAACCTAACGGAAGAATTAGAGCCATCGCAGTTGCCTCTGGCAACCAGCCCGAAAACTAAAGTTAGGTTCACGGATTCGATTCCGCCGGTATCCCGTCCTAACGGTGGCTTATTAGCCATCGATGATTTTGAAAAAGCCGAATGCTTAGCGGACACACTAGAGTTACAATGCACGCCATCTCGCGTACACACCGACACGTTTCATCTTGCGGAGGTGGACCGTAAAATCGGCCGTAGGGTGGTCTTACCACTAGAGGGCGAACGCTTAAAACTAGTGACCACGGAGGAGGTCAAAGATATTATTAAGGGTCTTAAATCCTGATCAGCACCTGGCCCAGACCGTATCAGTAATAGGGCATTAAAATTTTTACCACGCCCGATTATTTGTCTACTAGCGAGCATTTTCAATGTACTTCTAGCCACTTGTTCCTTCCCTGACGAATGGAAGGAGGCCATTGTTACCGGCATACCAAAGCCGCGTAAGCCACTAAACCAACCGACAAGTTATCGTCCAATCAGTCTCCTCAACTGTATGGGAAATTGTATGAACGCATAATCTTGTCGAGGTTAAAGGATTACGTTTTCTCCAATGGCCTCCTACCAGACGAACAATTCGGGTTCCGTCCTGAACACTCCTGCTCCGACCAGGTTTATCGCCTCACAGAATACATTCTGACGGGCCTAAACAAAACAAAGTCAGGCCTTAGATCCCATTACACGGGGGCTGTTCTATTCGATGTCGCGAAGGCATTCGATAAAGTCTGGCACAACGGCTTACTCTACAAGTTATACTCTTTGAATGTGCCTGACAGACTTGTGCACATCATACAAGCCTACCTTTCGAATCGCTCTTTTCAATATCGAGTAGAAGGCACCCTCTCCACAAGGCTCCGTTCTTTCTCCTCTGTTATTCACGCTATACACTAGCGATATTCCTAAAAGCTCTAATGTTAACCTTGCGCTTTTCGCAGACGACACCGCCCTCTATTACTCCTCTTCCTCACCATCCCTTATCACCAGTAAACTCCAATGTGCAATCAATAGCCTAGGCGATTGGTTTCGCAAATGGAGGATTGATGTGAATCCCGAAAAAAGTGTAGCAATATACTTTAATCGGTCTTCTGTCAGAGCTGACCTCACTCGTCCTACCACACGTCCGTTCCAAAAAACCGCACATAATGCTCGATGTAGACAAACACTCGGGCAATTGAACCTTTACGGCAAACCGATCCCCTGGGAGAAGAAAGCCAAATATTTAGGTGTTACTTTCGACAGTAACATGAGTTTCAAAAGCCACGTCAAAGAGGTTAGGAGAAAAGCCGCTTATGTCTCGCATCGTCTCTACTATCTTACCAACACAAATAGCAAAATGCCTCTTAACTATAAACTTTTATTATATAAAGCTTGCATACGGCCGATAATGACATATGCTTGCCAATCTTTTGCCCATATATCCTCCCACCATTTAAATCAACTACAGGTGGTACAAAATAAATTCTTACGACGTGCCACTGGAGCAGAGTCTTATCAAAGAAATGTCGACTTGCACAGCGATTGCAAGATGCCGACATTACGCGCTCATTTTAAAAACATTATCAAAAATTCTATGAAAGAATAGAAACGCAAAATAACCCTCTGATGGTAAGCGCTGCAAACTATCACGCAGACCCAGATGCCTCTTGTAGGAAACGTCGTCCCCGTAATATACTCTTAGACCCAGATGAAGAAGGGGGCTTAGGAATTCTGGACCCTTCAAGGGTCCCGCCACCACTTTTAGGTCTACCTCGCTCGAGAGCACGGCGAGACCAACACACCGCGTACACGAGATACATTGCGTTCCAGGGCGGTTTCACCGCCCCCAGCAACTCGATTAAACAGTCGACCGAACGTCGGCGCCTCGGTCCGTATACCGAGCGTCGATGATCCTAAGCTGACTTCTTCAAAATCAACCCACGCATCCTAAATGCGTGTGGCCATTCTTTAAAGTTTTGGTCACCAAGTTCGAGGATCTCGCAATCCTCCGAACTCAGTAATAGATGAAGCTTCACACAGACACAGGTCTAGAAGCATAACTTCGAATACATTGAGACATAAGACTTTAGGCTACGGAGGCAGTAAATGTAAATTACTTTAATGAATTTTAAAATAAGGTATTTTCAGTCCAGACTAGAAAATCTTTAAATGTAATAAAAATATTAGAAAAAGTTTACTCTTTTTATATGCCCTTTGAAAACATTAAACGTTAGTTTTACTTCTTACAAAGTTATTTTCGAGTGTGTACTGTAACTATGTGTACACTTAATTGACATTCTTTTAATTGGGTCGTGAATGCGATGGTCTAAATATCTATTTTATTTTATATCAAAGGCTATTCCAGCCGATTTTTAAGCGATAATATGAGAAGCAATTTGGTATAAAAAAAAAACTAAATGTATTAAATGATAAAATAAAAAGAATAAAAATCGTGAAAATGTAATTTTTATTGATGTTAGACTATGTTTAATCATTATAAATTATGGCAAATTTTATAGTTTTGAAATAAATTATAAGAACACGCATTTATAATATAGGATTATATTTAATATAATATACATCATAATATAATAGTAATAATGAGTATTTAGGGTTTTAGAACAAATAATGCGTTTTAAATTGTGTAGGTACCTAATTTTTTTACGATATCGGTTGAAATGGCTTTAATTACAAATGGTAAATATCTTTTTTTCCCGTTGGAAGAATCCAACTTACGGATTCTTCGCCGCCAGAATGAGGGGGCAGCAGGGATATGTGGGGCTCCCTGTGCCAAGATTGAGCGGCCGGTATACCCACTACAAACCAACGGTTGCACCTTTCTCAGGGGCTCAGTGTCAGGTGGGAAGATGGGCGCGTACGCCACTTCGGCACCCTGGCCTCCTTCTGCGGATAGCCAGGACGCTGTTCGCCTCCTTGTCTCTTTTCGCGGCTTCCTTCCGGGCTATCATGACCTCGCAGAACCCAAGCAGGACTTTTTGCTCCCAAACATCCTACGCACTACGGCATGAAGCAAACGGTCGTTCCCTATGACACTACATTAGCTATCCTCATTGACATCAAACGCAATAGCAACAATGAAGTAGTTTTAGTTAAAGCGAGTCTACATGACAGCCCATGATAGGTTTTCGCCTGGTCGCATCGTTTAAGCTCAGTTCCTGCGGCTTGGTCCAGCCACGAGGAAGCTAAGAGGAGCGGGGGTGGCCTGAAGAGCAAAGCTGGCCGTAGAGGCGGGCTGCACAAGTCTACTGTGGATTCACTCAGGTGACTGACTTTTTTTTAATTTTTCTCTTATATTAAATTACTTAATTTGTAAATATATTAGGGTAGCAAAATATGCATTGAGACTTTTTAAAACAAACTATCAATTAAACCAAACGAACCAAATCATTATCCGATTCGTTTTTAATTACAAAAAAATACAACTGTTACACCACATAGTTTCTTTTACAATTGATACTATTTTTAATCCTTTATCATATTTTTTTTCTTTTTCGACATGCTGTAAAAGTAAATAAGAACGTATGTACGTAGCGTAGGAAAATACATATTCGATAAAATATCTTCTGGGTACACATATATGCTGGTTTTTTATTTCACCAAGTCATCTTTCCAAGTTTTCTTTCGGCCAGCTTTTAATTCATCTAGAGTTTTCTGCACAACAGTTTTGACTAGACTGCATCTGAACTTTAAGTCCAAAGGGTAAACCGCAAACCTATGAAT
>JAGSMT010001030.1:0-22821 GCA_029286875.1 Lamproptera curius | reverse complement strand
AAAGTTTTTGTTTTGCTAAAGTGAATTTTTCAAGATTAATCCGACTTCATTTACAAGGTTTTATAGCAATGGAAAAGGCCGTTAAATCAAAACGCACTGAATGGGGTATTGCAAGACTTCTTCTGCATAAAAACAAAGAGCAAATTTTTACTCTTTTAGATCAAAAATACACAGCTTTAATGATAATTAATATGTTGGAACTACCTGTGCATCGCACAACATTTTATCGTTTTGTGAGCCAATACAGACATAAAGATATTAAAAATACTGTATTGCCTAAAACCACTGATACACTAGCTGATAGCACTCCAGATAAAACAGTCACAAAAATTCCTCCGAAAGTTTGGAAACGCCCTGAAATGCCAAAATTTAATTACAACCGTTCCGACTAAAACGGGACTTGATTTGAAGGGAGCTATGTTTTACAGCGCGTTATTATAAAAATCGATATCCCAATTTCAAAATTTTGGGATTGCATCTTTACCCTTCCGACAGTTAATCGCACGACGTAAAAAATTTTGAAATTTTTAATTCAAAAAAGTCTAAACAATCTGTATACGCTTCGCTATCAACAGATGGAGGCCAGCGTGAAGGCAAATAATAACCTTTGCTTTCTCCCTTTTGCACTGAAGTACCACAATGCTCAAGATTAGGAAGTTGATTGCGCTGAAGCCAAGTTTGCCAAGCCGCAACCTTATCAGTCTCAGAAATTGAAATGAATATTTTTGCAAAATAACGTTTAGTTTTATGCTCTAGAACCTCAATGGCTCATCAATTTGTATTTTTGGATTTAACAAATTTGAAAAATTGCCGCTTTTCTTTTTATATTTTCTGATTTTATCATTGCTCGGCAAGACATGCCTGAAGGTAGTGCGTAAGCTGCCGCTAGGCTGTGAATGAGCTGC
Organism: Lamproptera curius; assembly: GCA_029286875.1. Classification (NCBI taxonomy): domain Eukaryota; kingdom Metazoa; phylum Arthropoda; class Insecta; order Lepidoptera; family Papilionidae; genus Lamproptera; species Lamproptera curius. Next base: position 21,916 of record JAGSMT010001030.1, on the reverse strand, counting down.
CGCTTGTAATTTCGTACCGGAAGGAGATGCCTCATGCTTTGAAGCAACATGCGTCTCTGTTTTCATAGATGAAACTGAGTTAATATCGGCAATGTTTAATTGAAACATATCTGACGTGCGTGAACCATTACATCTATGGCGCCTTAATCTGCTTATTAAACCGCGTTCTTCCAATTTTTTAAGCCAATCACGCACCGTCCTTACACAGAGTTCAGTTTCCTGTGCTATAGTTGCTTGAGACGGCCAACACTCACCGAACTCGTTTGCAAAATTTGCTAAGCAAATGAGAACCATTTTACCGACTGGGTTGCCAATTATTTGCTTCCGCGCCCATAGAGTAGCTAAAATTCCCATTATGCCACCTCATAAAAAAATGAAGCAGAACCAATAGCCTTATAAATTACTATATAGCGAACATAGTGCGAAACTATTGCATTTGCGCACATGACCTTAAAAAAGTAACCAGTTGTTTTATTTAATAAAAAATGGCGCACCCGACAGAATTAATCTGGACTTTGCCCCGGGGCAACGCTCATCCAGCTGAGCTAAAAGAAATGATTCCAAAAATCGTTTTGCTTTTAACCCATCAACGCGCCCAACCTGAATTTGATAAAAAGCCAATTTTAGAATCGGCCTGGCTATCAAAATCCTTTCAAATTTCAATTGATTAGTTTACCCCGGACCACAAAAATTTAAAAAAAGGGCGATATTTCTTATCATCGTTATTATATTATGGGAAAAATAAATGCTCTAAAGCCCAAATGATATGCCCATTAAAGATCGAGACGGAAATAAAGTTTGATGGCTGCATTAACAAGACTTAAATATAAGGTTGTGGGCCGTTTTTCTTTATTTACCCAATCAATTCCCTAAATTGCGGATTTGGCTGATTATTATCGTTTGCAAAGGCCCCAAACCTTAATTTCCCTTGTGGTTTTAAAAAAGTTCTTTAAGATAAAGACTTTGGCAAAATCCTGGCCCTGGGAAAGGACATAATAACGCAAAGCCCAATATGTCGTGGTTTGTATTAATCGCTACCCATATCTCAAAAGATGGAGGTAAGCAGTCTAGATCTTCACATATTATAGAATGGCTTTGGAAATTTGAAATTTTTGCAACCACCATCAGTGATGCGACCCAAAATCTTATCGCGTTTGATAAGCCCAATAAATTGGACAAACCTTTCTGCCCCTCCTTTGAGCGCATTTGACCCATTGGATCAGATCGGCGCCTAATCCATTTTTCCCCGTTTTTTTGTCCGAAAACCCCCCACTTTTCGAAAAAACGCCAAAACTTCAATAAAATGAAAAGGGGTTACAAAATTACATAGAAACCACTATTTGCAAACACGAATAGACGTTGCAATGGGTAAACCTTAGCAAAATTTAAGCCGCATTGTATTGTCGCAGAAATTTTTCTATAAGAGCAAAGTCAATGCGGCAAAAACTCTTCAGCTAGTAACTAAAGATATTATTTTGGGTGGATCATATCCTCTGGGCGAACCAAGCGGTTATAATCTTCCTCAGTCACAAGGCCGCTATTAAGCGCTTCCTCGCGCAAGGTGGTGCCGTTTTTATGGGCGGTTTTGGCAATTTTTGCTGCTGCATCATAGCCAATAGCTGGTGCCAAAGCTGTTACCAACATCAAGGATTGCTCCATCAAATCATGGATACGGTCGCGATTTGCAACAATGCCCTTAACACAATGATCGGCAAATGAGCGCATGCAATCGGATAGCAAGCGGATAGATTGCAAAACATTATAGGCAATAACTGGCTTATAAACATTAAGTTCAAAATGGCCTTGTGAAGATGCAACCGTCACCGTTGTATTATTACCAAATACTTGGCAAGCCACCATCGTTAGGGCTTCACATTGGGTTGGATTGACCTTGCCTGGCATGATCGATGAACCCGGCTCGTTTTCAGGCAAGCTTAATTCGCCAAGGCCTGAGCGAGGACCAGAACCCAAGAAGCGGATATCATTGGCAATTTTAAAAAGATCGGTTGCTAAAGCATTCAAGCTGCCGTGGAAATTAGCAATTGCGCCATGGCTTGCCAAGGCTTCAAACTTATTTGACGCGGTTTTAAATGGAATGCCGGTAATATTGGTCATTTGCGCGGCAAATTCCTTATCAAAACTAACAGGCGCGTTAAGCCCCGTACCAACGGCTGTACCGCCCTGCGCAAGGTAAAGAACGCTTTTTAGTGCTTCTTCAATGCGCATTTTGCCATGCTCAAGACTGGCGCGATAGCCCGAAAATTCTTGCCCCAAGGTTACTGGCGTTGCATCTTGGGTATGGGTGCGGCCAATTTTAATAATATCGTTAAACTCTTCTTCCTTGGCTTTTAATGCCAAAACAAGATGATCAAGTGCTGGATAAAGGCGGGTTACCGTTTCAATTGCCGTTGCAACATGAATTGCGGTTGGAAATGAATCATTTGACGATTGGCTCATATTGACATGATCATTGGGGTGAACGGGCTTTTTTGTGCCCATTTCGCCGCCAAGCATTTCAATGGCGCGGTTAGAAATAACCTCATTAGCATTCATATTACTTTGGGTGCCTGAACCCGTTTGCCAAACAACCAAAGGAAAATTATCGTCAAACTTGCCCTCAACCACTTCTTCGGCGGCGGCAATAATAGCGCGGCCAATTTCAGGCGATAATTTTCCTGCAACCATATTAGCCTCAGCCGCTGCTTGCTTGACGAGACCCAAAGCATGGATAAGTGGCAGGGGTTGCTGCTCGATACCGATTTCAAAATTATGGATTGAACGCTCAGTCTGGGCTCCCCAGTAGCGGTCGCCGGGGACTTCAATCGGCCCGAAGGTATCAGTTTCTGTACGGGTTTTGCTCATTCTTGCAATCCTTTTAATTTTAAACGACCGGAAAACCGGTGTGAATACGCTAAATGCACTACTTAAAACAGGCACTTTGTCTTTCTTTACTTGCAAGACGCTATCATTGGCAAGCCGGTGCACAATATTTTGAAGCTTTATATGGTATTTTAATCGATTTAATAAATATCATGGTTAAAATGCCAGGTTTGAAAACGAATAATAGTGAACGATTATCCTAGCAAAATAATAGTCAAAACCAGTTTATTAAATCAAAACCTAGCATTTAACTAGATACGATTTCTTATCTGATTGGCTGACGAGAATGCGTCTAATCCATTGTTTGACCTGCGTTTTTGTCGAAAACCGCTTCACATTTTCGGAAAACGCTCTCTAAAACCAGAGCAAACCTGTTTGAATTTCCATAATATTTTTAAGCCCATTGTCCAACGCAAACTTTTAAATCACTTTTGCTGAGATGTTCTCTTGTATAGTCAAGGCTATGCTGTTTTGTGGATTTCAAACTCTTGTGTTCACGGTTTCGTGGATTTCAAAGAGTGCAAAATTGGCGACTCTTTTCCTCACTTACGCAACATGGGCAACCATCACAGCCGCCATAATCTTTATTTCCTCACGCAAGACAAAAAGAGATTTATCGCCTGTTGATAATGTTATTTTCTTTTTATTTAACCGTATAATCTTCTGCATCCAATTTTGAATGATTCCAAACCGTTTTTTTTCCGGATATTTTTATTTTTCTTGCAATCCTTTAAATGCGGAAAAATGGCTTTTTGATGGCGTATTTGCTTTTAATAATTGCCTTTTTATAACATCCTGCCCACGCAATAAAACATTACAGTTTAAATCCTTAGCTTTTTAATCTTGAAAATCCAAAAATTAATTGTTATTCAAGTTAGGACAATTATCGGCCATTTGCCTATAAGGCAAAGATGATGAGGGTTCCCATTTAATTATTTTAATAATACCTGCATAACCCTTTTGGAAACATTTATAATTTTCGGGCTGGCCGGGCACAAGCACCTTTGGCTGTTCTGCCAAAAAGTCAATGTTCAACTCCGACCCATTTAATGAAAACCGGATTTCCACCCGACCGCCTCCACAAAAAAAGGCGGACCACACCAAAGGGAAACAGGTAATGGGACCAGAAAAAACTGGTGGGTTAAATTTAATATAAAAAAAATTATGGATTGAACCAAATATACAAACATTATTTCCATCTATTTTGGATTTATGACTAAAAACTGTGGTTTGGCTTTAAAATGGTAAATTACCTTATAAGTATTTTAAAATGGGTTCCATGTTTGGTTTTTTGGTGTGTTTTAATAAAACCAAATTAATACCGTCGTACCAAGTCCTGTGTGGTAGGCACCCAACAAATTGGGTTGCGCTTTAAAAAATTAAATTAACCTTTCCAAAATAGGCAGATTCCCCTAACCGCCAAAACCCCCCAAAATATTTCGGCACATTGTCAAGATTATAGAAAAGCATCATCACTTGGTTTTGGACCACCATAATCCTTGCCGATCATTTGGCCTTGGCCCAAATAAAGATAGTTCGCCGGCATTTTTGGTGCCAACCCCCGGTAAAGAACCCCGAAAAGGCCGGATTCTCCCTGCCTTGAAATAGCCATTGGGCAAAACCATAGGTGAAAAATATTTTGAATTTGGCCATCCATGCTATCAGACGTACCACCAAAAATGAGCTCCTGAATCGATGGATCCTTGCGCGGGTGTAAATTGATTATTGTTCCGGATTTTGGTGCGCCCACCGGCCAAAGAAAAGTGCGGAAACTGCACATATCAACATGATAGCAGCAAATTAAATCGACGGCCACGACGTTGTTTCCAAGATTTGGAAAAAATAGGATAAATGGATGGAACAGATTTTTTTTGGTCTTCCTTTGTACCAAGATGAAATATTTTATAAGTTTTAACGCCCCTTTAAATTATTAAGAACATAAATTTTATTCACATTATAAAAATTATATATAGCCAAAAAATAAAGGAACCATAAAGGGCAATTTCCCTTTATATTATAGGGCACTTTATATTTTAAAGATCAAAATGATGGATGGGCTTTAAAACAAGGACGGTATTCCACGCATTTGGGTTTCTTATTGGCGGGAAAAAGGGTTTCCAAATTTAACCAAACCAACCTTATCAGCAAGAGATGGAAAAAAGATCAAAACACTTATTTCCTTGCAAAACTTGAACGGAAAACCTTCCTGGAAAACTTTTTAACTTTCGCCAGTTACCCAAGGGTGATGATTATTGGCAATCAACCAAAATCGGTGACTTTGGGTTTCAATCGACCTCTGGGTTGGAAACATGGTGTATTTCGGAAAGGGCGGCGTAATATAAAAATCTTTTTTATGAATTCAATCAACGATTAAAACCGACACGGCAAAAAAGCCGGACGGAAATCCTATTTCAAAACCACTTTTAGAATCAAAATTAACCCCTTATTTGGCGCCAAGCCTTTGGCACCACGGATAATGGGCTTTAATTGACGCCGATATAGAAATCATTTAAAAAGGCTGAAAGGACCCAGTTCAAGCCAAGCCAACCGGCCAACTTTGGGCCGGTGGCCGCCGCAAAACCGCACAACGCAGAATTTAATATTTCCCCACCCCGCCCAAACTAAAAAATTATCAACGTTCATACCCGGCTGTTTGAAAAGCCCTTAAGTTTTGACCCAATGACCCAAGACAAACCCAACCGCCGGAAAAGGGATAAAAGCTTGAAACAAACCAAACCCGATTGAAACACCGGCAAAAATTGAAACCACAACAAAAGTTGAGAATGAGCAGCCTAAAAACACGTCGACAGCGACAATGAAATCTTCGCCTATCGCGATTTCTGATTTTGCTTTTTTTGAATGTGGCCCTTTTGACCGAAAAACCGGCGCAAGACGGGCCAAATAAAAGGCGTGGAAGAAGGCAAAGGAACTTGAACCCCTGTCATGGCCGGCATTACCGAGCTGTTCCGTGTGCTTGAATGCAAGTTTTCAAAATCAGGCCGCATGGAAGCGGTTGGATGCGCGGTGGACAAGCAAGAAGGTGAAAAGTTTCGTTAGCGAAAAACTTGGGGCTGAAAAATAGGCGGCGCCGCAAGACGAAGAAAATTTGAATGACGTAGTGAGCGCTATTTCACCAGTTGAAACAAGCCACCTCACATTGAAAATGAATCTATGGAAAATGCAGCTATAGAAGATGCAGCTTTTGAAATCGAAGAAGCGATTGAGCCCCGGTGGCTGACGGTGCCGTGCCAGTGAAATCGGAGCCCTTTAAAATTATCGCCATGATGACGTAGATGCCCTATCGCAGGATAAAGGCGAGACCTAATAGCCGGGAAGCGACTGATGCTTTAAGGTTCCCCCGTTCCCACCGCCTTTTTGGCTGGGCGCCAAGACAATAATGGGATTTTGACGCCATGGGGCTTGGTTGAAAGTCTGGGCCTTAAAGGCCAAGGAAAGCACACCCGAAACGCCAAAGCGGGGAAATTGAAAAAATTCACTTGAAGATATTGTTTGGCCGAAAGGCGCCATTTCAGTGTGCAGCTTTATTGAGCAAGAATAACCGCCGGATGACGTTGATTTAACTGATATTGATGCAACAATAAGCGGGATGATATTGATGGAGAGAACGTTTTGGTAAGGGATGCCATTGTAGAAGAATTGGGCCGCCTTTTGCAGAAAATACACAGCCGAGCGCTGAACTTATTGCGCCTCAAGATGAAGAGGCTGACACGAACATGAGCAAAGCGGTGACAATTACACCGCGCCATATCACAGATTTACAATCGGGCTTACGCATCACCGCCGCCGCTGGCCTGGGACTTGGTCTTTCCCAATGGCTGGAATTGTTGCAAAACCGTTCTCATGTTGGTGCGGTTATCTCGCAAGAAACCTTGGAGCGCAGCGCCGGCCTTTTTAGAAAAGGTATTAGAAGATTTTTGGAGGGGAAAATTATCCATGGCGCCTTTCCGGTTTACCTTCCTTTTACGAATTTGAGCCTGCCCCAGGGGTTAAATCCTCACGCGTTATTGGCCTTGCCGATGATATTGCCCGCTCTATGTCGGCGGTTTCGGCACGTGTTGCGGTTATTCCGGGCGCAATGTCATTGGTATTGAATTGCCAAATGCCGTGCGGAAACCGTATTCTTGCGCGAAATCGTCCAATCAAAAGCTTTTGAAACATCCGATTTCAAACTTGCCTTAGCGCTTGGCAAAAATATTGGTGGTGAACCGGTTGGCGCTTTAACCGTTAAAATGCCCTCATCTCCGGTTGCAGGCACCCGGGTTCAGGTAAATCGGTTGCCATTAACACCATGATCCTATCGCTTTTATATCACCTCACCCCCGATCAATGCCGTTTGATCATGGTTGACCCTAAAATGCTTGAGCTTTCGATTTATGATGGTATCCCCCATTTGTCACCCCTGTTGTGACAGACCCTAAAAAGGCAGTTACGGCGCTTAAATGGGTACGTTAAAATTGGAAGACCGCCATTTAAAATTGGAAAATTAAGGTTGCAATATTGAGGTTTTTAAGAGGGCGTCTCTGAAGCACTTAAAAATGGTGAAACCATTATGTGCACCCTTCGCGGTTTTTGATAAGGAAAGGGCGAACTTTAAAGAGGAAGCCATGGATTAAACCCTTTGCCCTTTGTTTTGCTGGTGGTGAAATGGCCGGGACGGATGATGGTAGCCGGGGAAAATTGAAGGGGCACCAAAGGTTCCCGGCAAATGGCACGTGCCGCCGGTATTCACCTCATCATGGCAACCCAGCGCCCATCGGTTGACGTGATTACAGGCACTATTAAAGCCAACTTCCCAACCCACCCCGAACATCGAAAAATCGACAGCCGTCCCATTTCAGGGGCGAAAAGGCGCTGAAACCTTGCTTGGCCGGCGGCGGAGGAGCCGGCTTTGGCCAGGCGGCGGCCGATTTCGTGTGCATGGTGCCTTTGTTTCCGATAGCGAGGTTGAACATATTGTATCGCATCTTAAAACCCAAGGCACACCAGATTATCTTGCAACGGTTACTGATAGCGAAGAAGACGAGCCTGAAGATGATAGCGACAATATTGCTGAGCGGCAAATGCCGGCGAATTTTTCGAAGAACTTTATGTCCCAAGGTAAAAGTGGTGATTGTGACAAAAAATTGCCCACCCTTTATATTCAACCGGCCTAGGATTAATTATAATAAAGGCAAAGCCTTGTTGAACGCATGGAAAAAGAAGGCCTTGGTTTTCCTGGGCAAATCGTTGGAAAGGAGAAATTTTGATTAATAATCATTAAACTTAAAAATTATTAGAAAAAAAGTTTGGGGCTCACACCCCTTTTATTAAAATTAATAAAAATTATTTGAAATTACTGATTGAAAAATAAAGATTGGGACTGGTTTTAGGCAAAAGATTTAGGACCCAAAGGCCAAAAAGGCAGTTTCCAATTTGGTTAAGTTTTTATTCCGGTTAAAGGAAAGGTTGTTCACCGGCTTAAATCCTTTCCGCTGGTTGATTAAAGATAAGAAATCTGGTTGAACATCATTGATATAGACTTCACTATCATAGGCTTTTATCCATTTACCATAGGGATTATTATCCCCAAAGCTTCAGCTGATTTAGCCCGGAGCCCAAACCCCGGGTGGCCGGAAAAACAAGCAATCAACGCTGTCAAAAATCGAGCCGGATCAACCTTTGGCCTTTATCGACAAAGCGGTTAGTGGCTATGGCCCCTTTGCCTCTTCTTCCTTCAAAAGATCTTCTTCACTAATCCCCATTTTTTGCAATAATCCCTTTGGGCAACGTCCATTCACCGTAATTGTTAAAAACCCGTCGCAAAAAGTTTTTAAGTCATGTAAAATCGGTTTTGATTTAAAGAAGGTAATTTTGGGAAAAGGATAATAGAAACAAAATAATCTTATGTTAAAAACCGCTTTTGAAAAGCGTTTGGCAAGAGTACTATTTTGTATTTTGGGACAAATTGGCTCAACATAGCAATCCTAAGGGGCCTGTTGATCAAACCACAAAAACCTTTATTTAAAAATTCCCTACAACCATGCCCGTCATTTAAGTAAATAAGGCCCTTGGACCAGGCAGGAATGGAATTACACTTTCGGTAAGAAGCCTTTAACTCTCTTGCTTCATCACAGCCCTCTTCCAACGCCATTCAGTTTCTTTTAAGATGGATAATCAAAATATGAGGTGGAAACATTAAAATTTATTAGCCCTTACAGAAAACCTAAAAAATGACTTATACCATTTATATGCATTGTTCCTTAGCAAAATTCATTTGGGCCCCATGATTTAACCCTAAAATGCTTTTGAAAAACCAACGTCAATCAAACCAATATCCATTTCCAAACCATCGGAGTAAATTATGTTTTCAAGGATATTTTCCCCACGTTAAACATCTTTGTAATGTTTCTTTTCAGTCTGGAAATTATTTTCAAAGGCCATTCCCTTCAAAAATAGTCCAAAAACAGGTTGGTTTGGGTTCCAAGCCCGTTTTAAAGTTTTTCCGGGAAATCCGGCGCTTTGTCTTCAAGCGCCAAAATAACTTTCATTCCATTTGCTCGCCAAAAAATTGAGCAAGAAATTTGAAGAGCGTTAAAAACCTTACGAAAATGCATATACCAACAATTGATGGTATTTGGATTGAAACTATTAAAGGGTTGCTTTGACGCTGGGAATAATCCATGTAAATTATGTTATTTTTTAATTTTATGGTCACTTAACTTCTGTTTTTTTAATTTAAATAGCCTAACAGAGATAAACTGTTATTCAGGAGCCTTTTATAACTATGGAGTTAAAATATGGTTTGACCTTTTCATTAGAGCGTTTTCCAAAAGGTGAAGGGGTTGGGAAAAACGCAGGTGGTTGATCAGAGCCGATCTGATCCAAATCGATCGAAATGGGGTTTGAAAAAAAGCAGGGGAGTTTTACACCCCGTTTAATCATCTTCGCCAATTTTCATTGATTAATTAGGGCTTTGCCCGTTGCAGGGCACGCAAATCCAGCTTATCCAAAAAATGCTTCCAAGTCGGGTTTGTTATCATGAAATTCAAACAATCCCAAGTTTAATTAGGGCCTTTGACACAATATTAAAAGCTTGGGATTGGCCTGGATTATCAACAAAGCTGCCGGTTGCCCGGCAAAGCTTGTGGTCCCCTTTGGTTTTTCAACCGGGGTTTTCAACCGCACTTTTCGTTGTCACGCACCTGCTTCGCCCCGCCTGCTTGGGGCCTTCCCATTTGGATTATTTCCTATTGCGCAACTAAATCACTTCAAACAATTCAAGGTTTTAAAGCTGGGTGGAGATGCACCTGCAACTTTTTATTTGGTCACCTGAAAAGAAACCAAGGTGAAATTTTAATTTTACCAGGAGAGTTTTGCCTGTCCAATCTCCTTACCGGTAAAGCTTTTATCCCATTAAGGTCCGGTTTTTATCCTGACTGTTCCATTTCAAATTCATCAACAAAGATAAATCAAGCTCACCATATCCCATATCCCTTAATGCTTGCACCTTTTCATTGGAAATATCGGCAAGATTAAAAATAAATGGGTCTTTTTAACCAAGCAAAGGGCTTCTGGGATTGCTTTTGTTCCACCGCCTTGGGTTAATTCAAATTCCCGCCAAGGTTTGGGTTTTGCCGTTATATCAACATTAAGATTAAAGGAGGAACCATTTTACCCTTTTGCAATATTTTCGGCAATGGAAAAAGGGTTGTTTTACCTTTTAATGGGTTGAAAGGTTTTATTTTTTAACCCCAGCCAATGCGGCCTTTGCCTCGGGCAAGTGGGTTTGCTTATTAGGGAAGACCATCACTTTTGGGCAAAAATTCAACATGTATTTTTTTGGACCATCCCTGCTTGTATTCTTTTAATTTAAGGCTAACAGCACCCAATACATCAATAAAGTAGAGGTTCCAATTGGGCTTTTAACAAAATCCAAGGGCTGAGGCAAATCAATTATTTTTGCGCTTTCAGGCAACCACTTTGTAAACTTAAAACCACTTAAATTAACCGGCCAAGGACGATTGGTTGTAATGAGAGTCAAAAACCGAATAAAGGTTACCTTTACCCTTATCAAGATTATCAAGAGCAAAACCTTTAATCGGTTTTTCCCCAGTGTTGTTTTGTTGGAGAAAGATCGGATATCGCTGGAAGGAATGGAGAACGGCCAAGCATGAGTACTTTGTAACCTTTTTGAGGGGTGATTGCGGAATCTTTATCATTGAGCGTACCACCAAATTAAGGGCTGTGGGATTTGGCAGGTTAATCCCGTTTTTTCAACCCTTTAAATTAAAAGATCAGCAACGTTTTAAAGTTTTCACCGGCGGGGCGAGTGATATTTCGCCGGGCTGTAATCTTGGTGCCATCACCAAGCGGGCACCCGAACATTATAAAGATTGGCCTTTACCTGCAAGGCCAATTATCCCAACCACGAGGTTCTAGGCCATATTTTTGATTTCCATTGAAAAATTCATCAATTCCAGGCCGCGCCACAACAAAAGCTACCCCACCAATGATAATTAAAACAATTAAAATCCCAAATAGGTAAATAAAACTACGAAATATAAATTTTGTTAGCCAAATTGCCGGAAGCTTTATTGGTTTCTCTTCAATTTTAACACTAATAATTATTGAATAAAACGACAAAATAATATGGTTTGTTTCACATTAAATATGGTTTTACTATGATAATTGTGCCTTTTAAAACAGTTTTAGAATGCTTTGCAAGGGTGGAAGGCCATTTTCACAAACCCAAAACAAATTTGGGAATTTCCATTGGCAAGTTTCCCGCCAAAATGGTTTTGGGCCATTAAAATTTGGGTTTATTTTACGCTAACCGTAATATTAAAAGGAAGGACCATGTTTTATCAAGATTCCAGCAAGTCCAAAAGAAAAATTTGTCACCGAGCACCAAAATTGGTTTTAGATTTCTTAAATTCAATGGAAATCAAACCCGGCCATTATTGATAAACCGGCGGAGCTGGGAGAACACTATACGGAATATCTTCATCGGATAGGATCTTGGTAGAATAGAACCAAGTCAGAGGCTAAAACCAAACTAAATTTTACAGACAATTTCTTCTTTTCAGCAAATTATTCTTTTTAAATAAGGAAGTTTTCCTTTTTCATCAATTTAATTTTAAAAACCTTTTGGACTGTTGTTGGTTGTTGCCGCTATTTCAAATTTATTGCCTAAATAAATAGGGTTGCAACTTGGCCAATGGTTCGTTGGATTATCTACACCCGAGGCAATTAAAGAAACTATCACGAAGCAAAATTTGCTTTTGCGTTTCATCATAATCGACCTTGATACGGGAGGAAACAACCAACTTACCATCTTCTATACCCACAACTGGCAAATAATATTTCCAACGGGGGCTTATATTGCGGAATAATTAACCAATTCAAACCAGATGTTGAAAAGCCTCCTTGGCATATTTGTTTTTGAGCGATATTTCGTCAAACTTAACATCCAACTTCACTTATAGGTATGGATAAAGCGACATTTTTAAACTCAATCTTGTCAATTTTAGGATAAATCTTCGGCGCATTGGCCATCAACCCCTATAAAAAGCTTTGGGTGCTTCGGGCAAAGATTTGAAGGTTTTGACACTTTATCCAATTCCGCCATAGCAAAATGATAAAGCGAGGAAAAATCTACGCCTTCCATATTAAGAAGGCCAAGCTTAACCTCCATAAAGGGTTTTTCACCAACCAACGGTATTGCCTAAATACCCAAAGTTTTATAATGTAAACTGGTTTTTAAATGTCTATAAGCGCACGCAATTTCATCTATATGCATGATGATATCCATACCATCTTGGCCTTTTGCATCGATGTTGATATTGGGGATCGTTTCAAAAGGGGGCCTACCATATCCAAATTAAGGTGCAAGTGCCGCGTGACAATAAGGGTAATCAACATCAATTTTTTCACCCTTTGTTTGGCCCCTTCGAAGCGAGGTACAAAACAACCAAAATTATTAATGCCCACCGGTGTTTTATTGCCATAACGGCGGAAAAGATCGGTTTGTGATTGTTTCCGTGTTAAGTATGCTCTTCAGCTTCACCGAAGAGTTCGCGTGATTTGGAATTTTTAAGAGAAACACCGGGAAATTTTTGAAAGGGCTGGCGTGGCTTTTATCATCTGCAAGATAAGACATTAATGTCTGTAAACCGAAACATCAGAACTTCTATATGCCTGATCGGGTAATTGTTTAACAAGCGATGCAGCAGAGCTGCCAAGGTTAAAATTAAGGGAAAGCTTATAACCATCATTAATATATTTGGCAGCTATACCATTATAATAATCAACAAGCTGCGATTTATCCATGCCAAGCTCTGCGGCAAACCTTAACATCTTCAATCGCGATGTTTAATTTAACTGCCCAATTATCAAATGTCATTGACTTGAAATCATTGCTTAACACATAAAGCAAAATGGCGCCTTTTTTCTTTTTAGGCGCTCGTCAAAAAAAAGGATTTATTTTATAGCTTGTAATGGCAAAGCAGGTAAAATCCAACAATATCATTCTTATGTTTAATTTTTAAGATTAATATCAAGCAAGTTATCATCTTTTATCGCAACTTGAATATTTTCAACATTAAGCTGCAAATTGTCAGCAAATTGCAATTTTGGTTCAACAAGTGAATAGGTATTATCGGAATTTTTCTTCCACTCCTTAAAAACCACACCTTGTTGTTTTAATTGCTCAAACCGCATTTATTTTTTTGCTGTAAACAAAATAATAATAAACGCCGCCGCCGATAAGCAAAACAAGAATAATCAAGGCAGCCCAAAGCTTGCCCTTATTTCCTTTGCTGCTATTTTCTGTGGTACCCTCTTTGGACATATTTCCAACCCTGCTTAAATTGCTACCAATATTTGAAATAATCGCTCAATCAAAAGCAACTTTCTTAATCTTTGTATAGAGATATTAAAACGCATGTGTCATAGTGCATTAATTTTTAAAAATGAAAATAAAGAAAAATATTTATGCTGAATTAGATCTTTTGAACTTTATGAAATTTCATATCAAACTTTACATTTATTCTATGATGGTTGCACTTCTTCAACTCCTTCATGACGCTCAAGCCGTGACACATCGCTATAAAAATTCAACCAAGGCGTGGCGAATATTATGGCGAGCATTACCGCAGCACGCATAAGGCCGCAAATCATTAACCGCATTTGCCGCCTTCTGGCCGTTTGCGCTAAATTTTCAATGACATGAGCGCCGGTTGCATCAAGCAATGGTACTTGCGCAAAATCAAGGATCATCACCTTGTAACTATCAGCTATCCTATCAAGGACAGAACCTATGGTGGCAGCCGCCCAAAGAAGAAAATGCCTGAGATATGATAGATAACCACTTCATTATTCAAACGGCTTTCATCATAAGGCGGAAGGATGATTATCACCTCAGCCCTTATCTTCCCAACAAAGGGAATATCCATTTCACCTCATTAACTTGACATCCTTTATAAATAATAAAGGCCGGGCAAAACCAAACAATGTCCTTAAGCCCCAAACACGGTTAAAGGAAAGTAATGAAAAATAAAAAGCCTGGGGGCAATAAAAGTTTTAACGCCCGGTTCACCCATTCCATATAATTAAAAGACGCCTTCAAGCGCAGCGAGTGGAATATAGGCAATAAGCGGGGCGGGAAAAGAAAAAGATTAGAAAAGATTGAAGCATCATGCCCCGCCATTCCCGGGCGCCGGAATATTGGTGGGGTGCGCCAAGGGCCGGAACAAATGCCTTGAAAAACGCGGTGATCTTTGGCAAAGCCTCCAAACAATTCACTTGAGCGGTGATGGCGCCAACTCATACCATCGGCCACAACGGCTGAAAGCAGCGATTCAATTGCGCCAAGAAAGAAAAGAATGGCGAGGGCAAAACCTAACCATTTTATCCATTGAAAAACGGCAAGGGGTTAATTGGAGGGAGGCCAAAGCGGTCCAATTGTTGGGGTCGCGCCCAAAATGCGGGTAAAATCAAAGAGCATATTCGGCCCAAATGGGGCCTTTTTTCAAACCAAAATAATGATAATTGAAAAAAAGGAAATTTTGAAATTAAAATGGAATTGATTCAATACCACCATTTTGGAAATAATTGGCCCGGTTTCTTGCCCGAATAAAATATTTTAAATTTTTAATTGGGAAATAATAAGCTGAAAAAATTTACCGGTAGGGAAATTAAATTCCGGCAGTAAAGGCCCTTTTAAAAACCCTGGGGAAAAAAACCTCCTCTAAACCCGGGCAAATTTTGCGCAAACAAAGAAACGGGGCAGGGGAAAGAAAGGAAAAGTAATGGCAAAAACCGCCAAAATTGAGTTGCCCTGTGGGGGGAAACCAGGGCCAAGGCATAGAAAACGCGCAAAAACAAAAGAAAACGGAAAATTTGGCCTTAAATTTTTAAATTTTCCCTAAAAAGGTTTAAAAATTTGGGTAATTCCAAAAATAGAAAAGCGATTGGGGTTTTTTTTTTACCTTTGCCCCGGAATTTTAACCCCTAATCAAAAAAGGCCGCCCCAATTTTAAAATTTTTGAAAAGGGGGCTTTTCAAAAAAGGGGAAAAAATTAAGGCCAGCAATTGGAAAACCCCAAAAAGGAAAGCATTTTAAAACTGTGAACAATTATTAATTTTACCTCTATATTTAAAGTAAATATAGATTTTTTAAAAAGCGATTTTTAAATGTCAAAAAATCTCGCATGGTTTTTAAACCATTTTGGGCTTTTTGTTTTGAAAAAATTTTACTTTAACCAACCCTTAAAATTAAGGTTGCGCTTTAAATTTAAATCAAAATAAATATTTGAAGGGATCGGCATCATTGCCGTTTTCTTTGTGTTCGAAACACAAAAGCGCCTCCCTTCACTTATGGTTTTAGCCTTAACCCACCACCCAAAAAATCAGTTAAAGATCAAAGGCCAACATGCCAATTTACCTCCCCAAAACCAAGCCTTGCGAATCCTTTCACCATTGCGGCCCAACTATATTTTAAACGCACCTTCCGCAACCGTTTCTTTCATTAATGCGGGATTGGGCGCAAGGGTTTCCCGCAAAACCGGCCCACAGATCCTTGGCCCCGGTTACCGGACAGGCAAAATCTAAAAAATCTGCTTTTATTAAAGGTACCGCCCCTCTCCCTGATAATTGTCGTTTCAATCGATTGGGCAATATCCCGCGGCGGTTTTTTAAGGCTGGCAATTCAAAAGTCCACAAATTAAGTCTTGCATAAAGGTCTTCTCGAAAACGCCCTTTAGCAACTTCTTCGCGCAAATCGCGGTTGGTGCCTGCAATAAGCTGAAAATCCGATTGGGTCTCAATATCTGCACCCATTGCAAAAAAGCGCTTTTCCTCAATAGCACGCAAACACATGGCTTGCTCATCAAGGCCAAGCTCACCAATTTCATCCAAGAATAGCAGCCCTTGATCGGCAGCTTTCATCAAACCGTCGCGGCTGCTCGCCGCCCCTGTAAAAGCCCCGGGCCAAACAAACAGACATTGCCCGATCCCGCGCAAAGTGGCTTACCTGATAAAGCCCCAACGATGTTGCATTTTTCAACCAAAATGCGTTTGCGGCGCAATTTCCCCCCCTCGGCCCGTTAAAAATTGGCGCCTTGGAGCGGATGGCCACTTTTTCAATTTCTCATCGTTAAAGCGCATTGCGCGTCAATGCCGGATTTTTAAAAGAAGAGCGATTGGCTTGTTCAAAACGGGGGGAAAACATAGCGGATAAATCAAGATCAATGATGGAATAGGAACCAATTGGGCTTCTTTGCCCCTCCTTATCACGCAAGGATGGCGAAAGCTGTAATAGACGCCCTGGAATGGTGCGCGTTTCGGTTAGCAAAAACCAGCAAATCTGGGCGACATGGGTGCCGGTGGTGATGTTGATATAATAATTTTCATGTTCAAGATCAAAATTATAATTGCTTACAATCGCACGCAATTGCTCATAAACCTCGGCAAAATCCCATGGGTTTTTAATATCGACGAAATTTTGAACGACTTTTGTTTTTGGAGAAATTTCGGCAATATCATTCATAATCACATTTGCAAGACGGTTATCCTCACGGTGGTTAATCATCTCAACCCGATCAACCGGAAAATCCTTTTGCTGACAAAGGGCAAACTGTAGGTCCATTAAAACCAAACGCTTTGTTTGCGCAACCAATATCGTTGGTACTGGGGATCGAAAAGACAAAAGGTTTTCTTATCCATAATTATCAACCCTTATAAAAAATTATCGTATAAAATATTATCGCAGTTTTTATCAAAAAAGACAGCAAATATTTTTGCAAAAAAAAATTACACAATAAAATCAATTACATAAAAAATAATTTTAAAAATTTCCAAGTTTCCAGCCCGGGTTGGGAACCGCCCATGCTTATTCAATTGGTACAGGCAAGATGTTTTAACCAAATATCTTGTCAAAATACCAATAACAAGAAGCATGAAAAATCCATGCTAAAAAAAAGAGGAAAATGAAAACTTTGGCAAAACTTAAATATTTTTTTGCATCCCCAAGGGGAAAAACTTGTTCCCGCAACCAATAGCCAAATCACCATGGCGCACCCTTGCCCATGCGCTTTGGCCAGAAGGGGGAAGGCAGCTTGGGTAAACCGGAAACTTTTAAAATACATTTTGATGCCAAATGGCACTGAGCAGGCCGGAAAGATTTTAGACTTGAGCGAAAAAGGGACGCGGGAGTTTCTTGAAAAACCGCCATCTATGCCTTTTGAAAGGCTTAGAAAGATGGCCCGTTTATTGTTTTGGCAATTTTTTCAAAAATTGAGGGGGTTTATTTCAACCCGCCCTTCAAGCGCGTTATCCGCAACGGTAAGATGCTGCGTACCGTGCAAAATTTGCGCCTGGGCACCATTGGCCGGGGTTCCCGGCACGCGCCCCTAAACGGCTTGGAAGAATAATTTGAAAATGCCAGCCCAATTGAATTTTCGCGCCGAATATTGGGAAACCAGCCCTTTATTTTAGCCAACAAAATGGGATCCACACCAAAGGATAAATCACGCGGCCACGCCCATTTATGGGGAAAAGCCCAAATGTTGATGCGCTTCCTGCGATTATCCCGTGAGTTTGAGGAACTTAAAAGGCCAACCAAAATGGGGGGCCAGGGACCTTTTCCCAAATTTGACCCTTAATTTACCAAGGAATTCAGAGATTTACAATCATGGTTGGCAGATGTTGCGACAAAACCTTAACACTTTTTTGCGTCATGACGTATTTCAAGTGCCTGGTTTTACGCAATTTATTCCGAACCATTGTGATTGAAAAGGAAATTCAAAAGCCTGCGTTTTCCCCTTATCAGCTGATGACAACCCATCTTTGGGGCTTAAAGGGAACTGCCAAACATTGGTTAGGACGCATTGCAATCGGCTGGGAAATAGCGGTTGATAAGGCCCGAACCAAAGGCAAATCATACTCTGCCCTGACGTTTCTGGCTCAATGGGATCGCCTGAACAGGTTTCGCCCCGGCGCCCCTCCGTTGGCGCTGGTATTGAGTTGCAGGCACCTATCGGAGCGATTATGCGTAAAAATAAATACGCACGAATCTTGCCTTTTGAATGCGATGTTGTTGATATTGATCTTAATGCCCGTGACAGCATTATGACCAACGCACAAAAGCTCGCCAATATTGGTGGCGGGCGGGTACCAAACCCGCAATTGGCTTGCAAAAATTAAAGGCAAAAAAGCCAAAGTCGATGTGGGTGATCATGATTTACAATCAATCTATTTGACGCAAGAACTGTTTCGCCTACAAGAAAATGCTAAAAAAGGGGCAAGATTAAAATCCAAACCCAGATGCAAAATTGAAAGCCCTGACATTCAACTCCACACAAACCCACCAGCAGATTTTGATGGGTTTTCCAACAAGGGGTTTTTCCGATGCAGGTGTTTCAAATTGGAATGGGAAATGCCAACCGCCAGGAAACGGAAACAATGGACAAAAAAATAAAGGCTTCCGGGCTGGGGTGCCTTTGGCAAACCCTTTCATTGGAAGACACCTTTTGAGCGCATTTGGATTCGATTGGATCAGATCGGCGCCTGTTTAACCGGTTAAGATTTTTTATCCAAAAATCGTTTCACGCTTTCGGAAAACGCCCTAAAGATCAGCCTAAATTTTGGGAAAAAAAAATTATCGTTTTTAAAAAGCCTTGGAAGTTTTGCAACTTAAACGAAGACTATGTTTTTATTTATTTTTTTAAAAATAGCGCTTTACGAATCAAAAATAAATTTAAAACAAGCCAACAAATGAAACCGGCGAATGCCTGTGGAACTACATGGATATTCTTTCCAAGGTTGTTTTGGCCCAAGGTTTTTATATAAAGGCTTGTAGCTTAGTGGTAGAGCAAAGAAATGTTTTACAACCAACTTGTCGCCGTGATTTTATTTAGTGATTATATATGAAAAATATATATGACAAATGCCAACGGAACTACATTCCAAAATCTAGGTCCGGTAGAACCTGCCGCCCCAACCTTTGGGCTTTGTAGCTCAAAGGGAAGGAAAGGTTTGTTTCCGTTACTTCCTTGTTGTTAACAAATAAAGCTAAACAGACTTATTTTTGATATTTGTGGCGAATGCCGAATTAAGAGTACATCTTTGCCAAAAATGCGAAAAC
This sequence comes from Lamproptera curius, assembly GCA_029286875.1. Classification (NCBI taxonomy): domain Eukaryota; kingdom Metazoa; phylum Arthropoda; class Insecta; order Lepidoptera; family Papilionidae; genus Lamproptera; species Lamproptera curius. The sequence continues at coordinate 2,394 of JAGSMT010001030.1, read as the reverse complement.
CTCTTATTCACTCCTTGTCGCCGCAGCTATGTTTCAACATGGCGCGATTTTAAGCATAGCAAATGCCGATGGAATTACATGGTAATGCTTTAAAGAGGCGTTTTTAAAACTTGCAATGACAGCAATATTTTAAGTACAGCACTTTGAAGACAGCACGTTCAAATCGTGCAAACTCTTCATAAATTTAAATGCTTTGAATAAGAAGAGAAAAATAGCGGATTTCATCTTTCTTGTTGCTATGGTTTTTGCAACAAACAAAAAACGAAAATTTTGGTGAACTGGTAAAATATTTGAATGGCGAATGCCGTTAGGAACTACATTTTGGGATAAACTGTTTCGGTTAGAATCCTGCCGGGCATTGTTCATCACAAAGGTGCTGATGGTAAAAAGGGTTTTAATATGATGTTTTTACGGCACTTTTAATAAGTTCTTTTGGAAAATTTTTGTTCTTTTAAACCCGGCTTTTTGACTTAAAATCTTTGAAATTCATTCCATGGGAATTGCCAAAAAGAGTACATTATTGGCAAAAACTCTTTATTCAATTTTGTCCATAACCAATTTTAACCTAGCAATGCTTTGGGGAACAATTTTTCCTTATAGAATCAGCCTTATGGTTTTTTCTATAAAGTTTATAACTTGTCTATTTTTTAAGTCTCAACCCAGATGAAATAGGAAAAAGTTTACCGCCCCTTTGTTGCTATGACTTATAAAGGTTTTGAAAATTGTGGCGAATGGTGATAAGAATACATCCGTCACGATGGTTTTAGCCTTCTTATCCAAATTGTCGCCCAACTTTTTCCAAGCAAATGCGATGAAATTACATCAGGTAAAGCTTTTGATCCTTTGGATTTCATCTTGCGAAGAAGTTGTCTTCCCCATTTAAGTGTAACATAATTTTAGGAATATTTCATCAACCTTTGTCATGGCATCTAATAAATTTGAAAATCGCGGGAATGCGGAAAGAATACATCCTTCCACGAGGCTTTTAGTTTTTTCCATTTCGTCGCCGCAACTTTTTTCATAGGAATGAGAGGAACTACATTGGTAGAAGGCTGAAAAAGTCTGTGGATTGATCTCGCCCATTTTAATTGATTGATGCCTTGAATTTTTAAATGGAGAGTTTATCATTTGCTAGGACTTTTGAAGACTCTTTTATTTTGGTAAAATTATACCGATTGCCCAACGCCATGAGGGAAAAACGGTTACATATATAAATATTATTCTAAAACTTGTTTTTTTTTTAACTAAACCCAAAACTAAATTTAAAACTTCCCTTTAGATATCAAAATTGATGCCTAGATGTCAAAAATTAAACTGAATATGACTTTGAAGATTTAATTAAGAAAAGGCCGGCTTCCGTCGTTTGAAGGTTTTCACTTTAAATGCCGTCAGTCAAACAAATTTTGTTTAGCAAAAATCCGATGCTTTTATTGAACCATCGACTAACGGATTTTACCCTTTACATGGGCCATTTTATTCCAATTGAATAAGGGACTTTAGCAACCAAATTATATATGAAAAGAGCGATGGAAAATATCGAGTTATTTTGATGAATTAAAAAAGGATTGGCATTGGGTTTTATCGTGGCGCAGACCATGGGGATTAACAAAGAATAATACATAATGAGTAAACCTGATATTTTACCCAGATTTTGTTTTTTAAAAAAAGGCGGTTTAAAAGAAACTCCTTTTATTTATTTAGCTTTATAACCAATTTGAATCAAATTTAAAAAACAAAATTACTATTTTTTTGTTCAACCGACCATCAAAAAATGAGACCTTTTAAGGGGCAGAGATTAAAGGAGAACCATCCTTTTCCTTAAATAGGGGCGTGAACGTCACCAAAGTGAGGACCTTCCCTTTTGGAGCATGGGTTTTAGGGTGAACCAACTTTTGACCAGCAACATATGAATTTTTTAGAGCCCATTATGGGTTGGTCAGGAAAAGAAATGGTTTGCCAAGGATAAAATTGAAATTGATACAAAATGAGCCATTCTTTTTCCTTCAATTATTATAAATGTTGATAACCAACACCTTAATTGTTATCGGGTTTAAGAAAACTCCAATATTAAAATTGTCAAATCACTTATTGTGATGCAAACAATATTGAAGTAAACTTAAAGTTCATAAAATTTTATAAATACCCGTTATAAAATAAATAAAAAATCAATTTTATAAAAAGGTCTAGACTAGCAGAATGTTAATTAATTTCTGAATAAGAAGCCCAAATTTTCCCAAGTTCATCAAAGTTCTCTTCCAACGCATTCAGTTTTTTAAGATGATAACAAAATGAAAGGGGGATATAATTAAATTTAGCTAGCTGCCTTTTGAAACCCAAAATGACTTATACCATTTATAGGATTGTCCCTTAGCAAATTCATTTGAGATTTTTAAA